>JAQGBS010003599.1:0-11285 GCA_034698545.1 Acrobeloides obliquus
TTTAATTTGCTCATTTTAGAAGCAAATGCTCCTGATTTACGTAATGGTATTATCAATACTAACGAGGAAAAAGAAAAACTGATTAAAGCCGGAAAAGTAAAAATTTTATTATTTCAAATTAGCGTAGCGTAAGGTGCCGACTCATTTTGGGTAACTTACTATTTATTACGAGAGGAATATGGGCCATAAGTGAACAAGTGGGTGTTCCCTCCTCGCGGAAACCTCGAAGTTGATTATGAAAGCGATGTGTGACATCGAAATTTACCCTTCCCTCAAATCTTCCACGAAAATTAACAATTCCAACATAATTTAGCCATTAGTTCTTCTTGTTGCAAATGTAGAAGGCATTGAAAGCAAATCGCAATTAGGATTATTGCTTAATCGCTTCATTAAGCTTACCATGGATTATCCCATTGTTCCAAGCTACATTGGTAAAAAATTAGTTTTACAAAACATCCTACTACTATTTCAGATAATGTGGCTACAACCAAGAAAAATTGCTCAATTGAGCTATATGACGAAACGGGGAAAATTGCGGAGGTACAAACTAATATGAATAATTTCCATCAAATTATAGATGACAAGTGATTCAAAGCCACAGGCTGAAGAGAGCTTGAAGCTTCAAAAGGCATTCAATAGTGTTTTATTGAAAGCTTTTGCAGCTCAAGCCGGCAAGTAATTTGGTTGGTTCACTCTATGAAGCTAAACAGAAACGATATTCTATTTTTCTACGTTTATATTATAATTGATAAATTTTGTTGATAAAAAAGTCTTTACACCAGTAGCACCATACAAGCACTAGGATTCGGGTATGGAGGAAATAATATTGGTCAGTTCTAAATTATATAATACGTCCAATGTTAAGATGTATAGTTGAGCTATTTTTGTGTTTTGTAGCGTCTGTTTATTATTTCCTCGACCATTCGGGTGATTCAACTTCGAGGAGTGATTTTGTTTGCCTCGTCTTTGAGGCTTCATTCAAAAACACATTCCATTCCATTTTTGGATCCAATGACGCACGATGAGCAAAATCAGTCCTCAGAAATGATAAACAGTTCTGCTAACCATAGGCAAAAGTTTGATAGCTCACGCAAACACGGAACAAACACGAAAACAGTGAAAAGGGGCGGTATGCTGCATCACCTCAAGTAGGGAAAAGATCCCGCAGTTGAGATAGCTAAAAAGAAGCTTGAGACAAGCGTGCCGCAACCTGCGTTCAGGTTGCGACACAGTTGCTATAAAGGTTTGAGATAACTCAATCTCGAGAAGTGAGAAGGAGCGGAACCATAACCTGTGATCCAGTGAAGCCGTCGTGCTCCGAATGCCCATATATACCTTTACCTTACTGTATTGTAAAACCATTATTTAATAAAAGAGTAGAGCCATCAATTTTCTCTCTGACTTTACACTAGTAGTACACAGGGCTCCCATTTTGTGCTTATTTTAAGCATTTTTGCTTACTTTTGAAATTTTATTTTACTCTTTGATCAGAAAATAAGCAGGCGCTTATTTTATGCTTATTTTAATCATTTTTTGTTTAAGTTTTAAGTTCCGAAATTATATTTTGATCTGATTAGAATCAGATTATTTTTGCTCTGAGTGTAAAAAAATATAAAAAAACAGAGTTGCACAGCGAAAACAGTCCAATTTACAGAAAGTCAGGCGTACAAAATCGGGAAGGTATCCTCAAATATAATGTGGTGTAGAAAATTCTAAATATGGCAGATTACACCAAAATCTAATCGATTGCACCCCAAGTATTCCTCTAACGAATGCTTTTTAAATTAGATGAAAATACTTTAAGGGTCTCGATAAAAACTGTTTTGAGTGACTCGACAGGGTCAAAAAACCTGTGTTCAAAGCGCTAAGCGCGCTCACAGATTGGGACGCGCTAGCAGAGGTGGTAGAAGACGTTTGAGAAAATCTGCTTTTTCCAGAAAAATCAGATATTTCCCGGCTAGGAAAATGCATTTTCATAAGATTTTTTTGCTTGTAGTCTTCAAAAGCACGCTGAATGATCTCCAATGGGATTTTTTCGATTTCTTCATTAATTTTTTACATCTTCCAACGACTCGAAAGATTTTTCAGTGTATACCTAAAAGATATATAAAGTCAAAATTTTGTTGCCTAACCTTTGACTTGCGATAACCTTAAAAGAAAAAGTTCGTCACAGTAAGATCCAAAAACTTCGGAGGTCACGGAAAAGATGCCGGATACTTTGTAGTCTCTCATCCCATCCAACGATTTGGAAGATGCTCATTGAGAAATTCACGAACTTGATTGAAACAATGTGGAGTTGCTCCATCCCGAATAAAAATGAGATCATCAAAAGCACGCTGAATGATCTCCAATAGCATTTTTTTGATTTCTTCATTAATTCACTTTTTTACTTCTTCCAACGACTCGAAAGATTTTTCAGTGTATACTTGTCTTCAAACGCCGGAATAACATGTTCCTCTAAATTTTCTTAAACCATCGACCAGTAATTCCATCTTCTTCAGGATACTCAGCATCCTTTTCCCAAAAAAACCAAACGATGGTGCCATCATAAGCAACTCACGCAAGAGATGTAACTCTAGGGTTGTGAAGCGGTTTTTCGGCGTACCAATGAGTATTTTTGTCGCTCCAATAACGATAATCATGTCTATTGACTCCGCCATACAAGTTAAAATGCGCTTTGTTGCAGAAGAACATCGTTTTGGGTTATTGAAACGAAAACCCTGATTCATGCTTTCGTTTCAATAACCCAAAACAATGTTCAAATTGGATAATTTTGGTATCATTTTGTTCGTCTCATTTAGTTATAAAAATTGGTACAATATTCATTTTATAAAAATTTAAAAAATTGATGCAAAGATCGATTTTTCCGCAAAAAATTCAAAAAAGTTTGTGTATTACAACGAAATACATGAGCAATTTCAAACGCAATTATCTCGAAAACTACAACGATTCAGAGCATGCCGTAAAAACAAAAAATGCTTCATTTTTCATGAATTTTCAGAATATCTAGAAACTTTTGGCAACTTTTTTCCGCTCGGACTGGTAACCTGTTCAATCAAGAAAGGGAAATAAACAGTTAAATTAAGAAGTGAATCAAATTGAGAATATGTCAGAATAAAACCTTTTATAATGTACTTTTATATATTACTCATTTGAAAAACAGGATCAATCAAACAACTTAAGCGTTCAAATTCAAAAACTCTCTTAGTGGGAAAGACGAACAATTATGTGACGAGGATTGTGTGGGCGCACACACAGGCAGCCGATTTTATAACCACATATAGAAAGAGTAAAAGTGGCTAAGGAAAAAAAACGATAGATACGTGGCACGTTTCGGTGAGGAAACAGTTTCCGGTCGATGAATGACGTGAACTAGCCTTGAAAACCAAATGAATAAATGATGGAGCCAGCGGGATGACTCATGATTTATGGGAAAATTCTCAAGCGTACTCTAAAAACATCAAGCAACAACAGTGGTCGATCAAAGGACCGACTAGTCCAGTCATCGTTATGAATCGTTCGGACGAGGAAGGCACAACTTTTTTCCGACCTTTATCCCAAAAATAGCGTGGCTGACCCTATCAATGGAACATAAAAAAGTGAGAAAATCCATGCGTAGTTCCGACTGGCTGGTCGTTTCAATTTCATTGAGAAAGGACGAACTTTGTCACCATGTGAATTCTATTATGCATGAAAAAGAGACTAAACAGCCTGAAACAGAGATTTTTTCGTCGGTCCTCTGGTTAACCAACCTAAAACTGTTTACAAACTTGGTTTCCCGAAGATGGAAAAAAACGCACGTGCTGGTTTGTGCCAAAAATATAACCGTCAATTTCACGCATAATTGAATTTCGAAATTTTGTTTTGCAAGAAGAAAAAATTGGGAGATTGAATAAGGCTGTTTTTGCATCAGCACATGTATTTCAGGTTTTCGTTTCAATACACAAACTTTGTACATGTTTTCGTTGTAATACACAAACTTTTTTGAATTTTTGTATCGATTTTGTAAATTCTCATAAAATGAATATTGTAGCAGTTTTTTATAATTCGTCAAGACGAATAAAATGATATCAAAATGATTCAATTTGAACATTGTTTTGGGTTATTGAAACGAAAACATGAATCAGAATTTTCGTTTCAATAACCCAAAATAATTTCAAACGCAATTCTCTCGAAAACTACAAAATTCAGAACATGCTGTAAAAACAAAAAATGCTCCATTTTCCATGAACTTTCCGAATATCAACAAAAATGGCAACTTTTTTCCAACTGGACTAGTTCTTTAAAAGGCGCAAGTTTCGAAAGTTTAGTCTATGTATTGAAACGAAAACCTGCTCAGGCGGGAATTCAAATTTTCAATTGCCTGCGCACTACCTTTAATTAAAAAATTCCATCAAATTCGTGTTTGTCATAGCCAAAAAACAGGAATCAACAAAATTTCGATGAAAAAAATTCTGACACTAGCTTTTTCCGGATGAAACACGTGATGAACATATAAACATTAGATGAAATTTCATATGTAGGCTTTTATTTGCATAAAACAGCTCATGGGGTCTTTTTTGCTCATTTACAATAATAAAAACAAATAAATATGCTCGTTTACATTCTGCGTCATGAGAAGAGAGGAAAAAGTTAGCGCTCCATCAGGGCCCTCAGATTTTGAAAAATTCGATTTTTGGCCAAAATTCGATTTTTTGTGAAATTTCCATTTTTGGCTAAAATTTGGAAAATTTCGACCCCCTACTGAAAAAATTTCGATAGGGGATTTGTGTTGCAACTTTTTGAAAATTCGACATTTTATAGGTTCACCTTGAACTCGATTTTTATGCGAATTTCAAAATCTAACAGCCCTATGCTCCGTAGCGCAGTGGATAAAAAAATAGATCGTTCGATCTGGCAAGTTAAAGGACTAGTTGACTCGGAAAAAGTTGCCATAATTTGAATAGATTCGTAAATTTCATGAAAAATGAAGCATTTTTTGTTTTTACAGTAAATTCTGAATCGCTAACGTCTTCGAGAGAATTGCGTTTGAAATTTTGATTATTTATTACAACGATAATCCGGATTTTCAATAAAAGTTGTTTATTAACACGAAATCATTATTCAAATAATCAAAACTTCAAACGCGATTTTGCTCGATGCCGATTCTGAATTTACTGTAGAAATAAAAAATGCTCGATTTTTCATGAACTTTCTTCCGAATATCAACAAAACATGGGCAACTTTTTTCCGAGTGGGCGACTGGCTGGAGACTAAAGAGTGGACGAAATCCGCTCCGCATAAACCTATTTCCGACCTTGAGCAATACAATGCTTTTGGCATTATCGAAAAATCTTTCAATTCCAAGGCAATGTGAATTTTTTCCGAAAATGTTCATTTTAGGCTTAAAACCCATAAAAAAAAGGTCAATTGGCGAAATTTAAAGGTTCAGTACACTTCGACAAAAGTTGTTTTTTGTTAATTTTCAAAAAATTTCAATCATTTTGAGCATTTTTTGCAAAAGAACCTAAATATGAAACTTTGCAAAAAACTGCATCAGTGGTGCAGTAGATATGATCTAGTCCTTGACCCAAACGGTCTCGGGTTCGACTCCCACTGTCGTCGAATTAATTTTGCCAACTTTTTCCTCATTGATATAAACGCGAATGAAGTGTGGAACTTTTTAAGCTGTGTATTGAAACGAAAACATTGGACTTTCGTTTCAATACATGGACTTTTGACAGAATCGATTTTTGAGCAAAAAGTCGATTTTGAGCAAAATTCAAAAATTTCCAACTTCATTCGCGTTTATATCAATGAGGAAAAATTTGGCAAAATTAATTCGACGCCAGTGGACTCGAACTCGAAACCGTTTAGGTCAACGACTAGATCATATCCACTGCACTACCGATGCAGTTTTTTGCAAAGTTTCACATATAGGTTCTTTTCAAAAAATGCTCAAAATGACTGAAATTTTCTTAGAGATTTCTCCAGAATTCCCCGGATAATCCGGATTTATCCAATTTCCCGGGACCGGATAATTCTATTTCCCAACCCTGCCTATCCATATTTTAAATTTTTTAGCGTTATTAGCATAAACTCGATATAAAAAACATCGTTTAATCACTTTTTAGCGCTCAAACTTGAAGAAAAAAACACTTTTTTGAGTGACTTCATTAAGAATCGAGCTGTATTTAAAAAAACATAAGTGGAACATAATTGAGGGGAAATTCGCTGAATGTAGAGGAAAAAACGACCCCCTAGAAAACGACATCGTATGATTTTTATGCGTATCGTGGAAAGAATCGTCCTCGAGCCAGCGCATTCATCTTGTCGGATCGAATTTATCGCTTTTCAATAAAAAGCATTCGTAGTGTAGACAAGTGTTATTGTAAATGGCAGACGAAATTCGATGAATCATTTCGGTCTGTGGTAGTGATGTAAAGTGATATGTGAAAAGCCGTGACCCCAGTCATACTTTCGAAAAAACAAAAAAAAAATGAAAACATCTATTCATCTTCTGGGGTTCAAAATGACCAATTTTTACAAATTTGTGGATGACTCAGCAACACTTTTGGATCAAAATAGTCAAACATGACGCATTTGGTGGCATTAAAAAATCGTGACTAGTGTTAGATCACGATCCTGTCTCGAAAATCCCGGGATTTTTGGAATTCCGTTCCGAAAAAGTTTACCAAAACCTGATCCCGTTCACAAATCAGCATTTTTCTCAAAAATCGAATTTTTCTCAAATCGAGTTTTTGCTCAAAAATTCAATTTTTAAAAAATTTATGCACGACCACGCAGGGATGCCACGTACGTCCACGATGACACCAAGACTGAGCGCCGATAGGCGCTCGGTCGTGGTACTAAAAAATTAAAAAGCGACACCGCTTGTGAAGGATGACAATTGGAAAAGCAAGCAGCTAAATTTGATGCGATGAAAAGTCAACATGACAATGTTTGTATTTCAGGATTACGCGTCGACTAACTGCTTCATCTGGCGCCATGTCCGAAACACGAGATTCGTCTCGAGTACTGCGCGCGATGATCGGATTGGGAGAGGAGTTCCGGCCAATGAAAAGAAGCAATCCATTGAGAGAAACACCTAGTTTATTTCTCGTCTAACACATAACATGCGTGTCTGTAAAAAATTGTGTAGTCATTGGTATGCGAGTTTAGATTTTTTATGAGAATGTCCCCCAAAAACTTGTATGAAATCACAATTTCTGTATGACGACCAATACATCTCCCGCCCAAAAAAGACTTTGATGGCGTTCGCGAACTTTATACGACCAAATTAGGGGCTACTACACAATAAGGGGGCATCCATGTGAAAAAATTTTGAAAATTTTTCTGGAAATGATCCCAATAGGAATGAAACATGTGGGGAATCTGAATTTGACCTTTTCGAAGCGAAAAAATGCTTTCCTGATTCAGAGAAGGCCTGTGTATTGAAGCGAAAATTGCAAAAATCGCATTTTTGCGACTTTTCGCTTCAATACACAGGTCTGCCGAAGCATTTTTCGCTTTGAAAATGTCAAATTCGGATTCCCCGCATGTCTTCACCCGTAGAGGGGTCATTTCCGAAAAAATTTTTTGAAAATTTTTTTACGTGGGTGGCCTATTGTGTAGTAGCTCCAAAAATTGGCTAACACCGTGTAGCATTCGACAACTTTTTCGTACCAGTTTTTTTTGAACCTTTTTCATGATAGTTGCCAAATTTTTTGTGTGGTTTTTTCCACTATCTTCAAAATGGGATTTTTTGATAAAAAATAAGCATAACTTTTTCCTGAAGGTGAAAATTGACCACGGATGGGCGATTTCTACCTGAAATTTTATGTAGAACAACTTTCTCGAACATCACTTTCCCCCAGAAAAATCATTTAGGACATAGGTCGGCAAGGGAGGGATAGCCTCCCCCAAACCCACTCACTCATGGACCCAAAATTGAGGGGAGACCACCTCATCGCGGGCCCCCCACCTTGCCGACCTATGATTTAGGGGGTCAAAAATTCGATTTTTGATCAAAAATGGTCTTAACTTTTTCTAAACAGTCAAAATTGACCAGAATGTATCAATTCAACCCGAAATTTTTATTAAAAACTCAAGTTTTTTAAGCATATCTGCACAAAAAATTCAAATAAACGAGTCATAATCTACATACTTGAAAAGACTCGTAAAATATAAATGCATATAATTCAACTTATGCAAGAAAATATCAAAATGACAATATGAAAAATAGGAGATTTAATAAAATGAGCTTAGGGTTGCCTTAGTAGCGCAGTAGGTTACGTGTTTGGCTGTTGCTCGAAAGGTCGCGGGTTCAATATCCAGCAAAAGGTTTTCTGATACGATTTTTTTACCTTGTTGGGGCATCACTAAGCTATCAGATTATGTTCAAATCAATTCTCTACCTTATTGGGAAGGCAGAGAAAAGTTTATTTAAAAACTTCAAACTGAAAAATGCGCCAATCAGAAAATGCGAATTTTGAATATTTTTATAAGATGTGAAGCAGCAGAATCGTCTGAGCTCTCTCCTACAAAAAACCGCATCGAAAATGACCGATTGGATGAGGAGAAACCTCCAAATCAATCATAGTCCCAACCTACTGAGACACTTTGTATGTGTTACCGTTTTATTTGAAAATCGACGCCTAAACGCATGAAAAACGACACATAGGCGCATGAAAATGATGCTTAACCCAAGAAATCTACCTGCCTAAGCGTCTAAGCCTAAGCCTAAACCCAAGCCTAAGCCCAAGCCTTAGCCTAAGCCTAAGCCCAAGCCTAGCCTAAGCCCAAGCCTAAGCCCAAGCCTTAGCCTAAGCCTAAGCCCAAACTTTAGCCTAAGCCTAAGACCTAAGCTTAGGTATCGATTTTATGCGCTTAAGCTTAGGTCTAAGGCTTGGGCTCAGGCGCTTAGGCAAGTGGGTTTCTTGGGCTTAGGCATCGTTTTCATGAACTTAGGCGTCGATTTTCAGATAAAACGGTAATATATATGAAACCCTAAGCGAGCCTAACCCGTTCGAATAAATACAGGGCGATTGAAAAAAGTTCAATTTACCAAAAATACCAAAAGAACAACTTTTAACAGTATAAAAACCTGTAGTGAAACGTATAAAACACAACGCCGGCGTAAGGGGGGGGGGTTGGTGTTAAATTGAAAGGAGACAATATTAGCTGAGCATAGTGCGAGCGCATGATGCTAACGTAATGACTGAACCTTTCTTGTTCAAGCTCTTTTGCCATCCATATTCTCTATCAAAACATTACACTGTTATGGCTTTCATTTTATCTGATATGTTTTTTATTTTTTTATATAATATGTTTTTCATGTTATCTTTTTTGTTGTATTTGCTTGCTCGATGCTATCTCCGACGACAATACGTTCGATCTTTGCGGCTTATGACGCCGACTAATATGACCGCCTTCTCAACAAATTGTGTTGGATCACTGGAGAAAGACCATTTATCTCAAATCACAATCAAGCTTGTACTTTTCGACCATGCTTGTCGAGAGAATGAAATTCGCACAAGTTCAATAGCGCATAACATGCTCTACAAAATGGCACAGAAAGTTTCAAAAATGGCGAAAAAACAGTCGTCTTAGTTGTACGGTGTTTGAGCTTGGGTTGACGGTACCTACCCCCAAGGGATAAAAAATGAAAAAATTTTTGTCTCCGATTTCTATGAACTTTTTGGGGGTTATGGTGCTGGGCTGGGTTTACCTTTGTCCCCTTTACGTTTTTAAAAAGTTGCCAAAATTTTGGGCAAAAACATTTCAGTTTCTCGACAAAATTGAACTTTTTTCGAATCACCCTGTAAATAAAAGCATGTATAAAAAACAACAGCTATGGAATATGTGTGGATCGAACATGATTAGACTTATTGTCGTATTGAGACTTAGATAATTCATTCGAGTTGGGATGAATGCAGAGGATCTTCTTTAGTGTACAGCTTTTCTTACAGTGATGTTGCACGGGTGAATACAATTCGCTCATCGCGTGAGGATTTTGGATCACTTTTAGTGCACCTCTTTGACCGATTGTGGTTGATTGGATAGCTCCGATAGAACCTAAAACATACAAAAATGTGTTTATGGAAGTTGCTGTACCTAGAACTCCGTGTCCAAAGACATAATAACACTCCCGTGTAAAGGAAGTGGTGTCCACCTTTTGGATGATCCATCCTTCACGTAATAATTTGGATGCATATTCTTCACATTGTGCAATCGTGCTCAATCCATCAACATTTGACTTTAACCATTCGATCATGTCCTCACCTAAAAATATCATAAAGTACTAGGTCACCCGTACGACCCCCGTAAGCCACCCATACGACCCCGTAGATAAACTTTACGGCATTTTTTCAACTCGTAGTGTATGTAACACGCATTAAAAACTAAATTTGTTAATTTATTGAGCATTCTTTGTTCATTTTTATGCAAAATCGTCGTTTCTATCGTCGTATCAAAATTTTCCATATGAGCACTTTCAACATGCCCAAGTTGAGTAACTTAATTTTTAATGCTTGTTACATACTCTACGGGTTGAAAAAACTCCGTAAAGTTTATCTATGGGTGGCCTACGGGATCACGGGGTCGTACGAGTGGCCTACGGGGTCTTACTGATGGTCTACGGAGTAACGGGGGTTGTACGGGTGGACTATAGGGACACGGGGAGCCGTACGGGTGGCCTACGGAGTCACAGGGGATCGTACGGATGGCATACGGGAGTCGTACTGGTAGTCTACGGTGTCACTGGGGTCGTAGAAGTAGCCTACGGGGTCGTACTGGTAGCCTACGGAGTCACGGGGTCGTACGGGTAGACTACAGGGCCACGGGGAGCCGTATGGGTGGCCTACGAAGTCACAGGGGGTCGTACGGGTGGCCTACGGGGGCATGGAGGTCGTACGAGTGGCCTACGGGGTCGTACTGGTAGCCTATGGAGTCACGGGGTCGTACGGGTGGCCTACAAGGTCATGGGGAGCCGTACGGATAGCCTAAAGAGTCACAGGGGGTCGTACGAGTGGCCTACGGAGCTACGGGGAGCCGTACGGTTCACGGTTGACCGTACGATTGACAGTGATCAGTACGGATCCGTAAGGTTGATGGTGACCGTACGGTTCAACTTAGGAACACACCCAAAATAGTTTTTGGTATAAAAGACTACCTCGAAACGCTACAGAAGAATCAACCATAAGAACTTTTGATTTAATTCCATTGACTGGATCAGCCATTGCCGAGACAACCAATTTCAAATCCGCATTCAAATCGAATTGGTAATGCGGCAGACGAGTAGAACA
>JAQGBS010003600.1:0-11281 GCA_034698545.1 Acrobeloides obliquus
TAAATAGGTCCGGTTCCATCCCCATTTCAATCCTTTTTAATCTTCTAAAAAGATACCGATATCGGAACCTTGACCATCATGAAATTTTCCTCGCGATTTTTCACTCTTTCAACCAAAGGGAATATGCATCATTTAATCTAGTTTTTTTTATAGCATCATTCAACGATTAATTGAAATGTAAACAAATGGTAGACTATCGTAAAAAACAACACACTTTTTATTTTGTACAGGTTACAAAAATCCAATATTTTTACTTTTACTTTAAAGGACCAGTCCAAAAAACTCGATGTAAAAATTATATATTCGCAAAATTCATGAAAAAGGGAACACTTTTTGTTTTTACGATAAATCCTGAATCGTTGTAGCTGTTGAGATAATTGCATTTGAAATTGTTCATGTTTTCGTTGTAATACACAAATCTTTAGATTAAAAAACAGTACTGTTCTTTAATCTAAAGATGTAGAGGACCCCCAACAAAAATCGATTTTTTAAATTTTCATAACATGAACATTGTAGCAATTTTTTATAGCTAAATGAGACGAACAAAATGACATCAAAATTTTTCAAATTGAAAATTGTTTTGGGTTTTGGGAGTATTGAAACGAAAACATGAATCAGGTTTTCGTTTCAAAAACCCAAAACAATGTTCAAATTGGATCATTTTGGTGTCATTTTGTTCGTCTCATCGAGTTATAAAATATTGGTACAATGTTCATGTTGTGAAAATTTAAAAAATTGATGGAAAAATTGATTTGATCAAAAAGTGAATTTGTGCTCAAAAATCGAATTTTGGTCGAAAAATTGAATTTTTGTGAAAAATCAAATTTTTGCTCAAAAAATGAATTTTCGCTCGAAAATTGAGTTTTGGTCGAAAAATCAAATTTTTGCTCAAAAATTGAATTTTCGCTCGAAAATCGAATTTTGGTCGAAAAATTGAATTTTTTTGTTATCGAATTTTGCATGAAAAATTGAATTTTTTGCTCAAAAATTCATTTTTTTCTCAGAATTAATTTTTGCTCAAAAACGCAAAAAATTCAAAAAGTTTGTGTATCACAACGAAAACATGAACAATTTCAAACGCAATTATCTCAACAACTACGATTCAAAACATGTCGTTAAAACAAAAAATGCTCCATTTTTCGTGAATTTTCAGAAATTATAATTTTCACATACGAGTTTGTTTTCCGAGTGCCATTGGTCCTTTAACACCGTTTTAATCTTCTATTCGACGAGTGTAATATATTATTTGCTGACGTCTCGTTTTTTCTTCTGAAGTATAATGGCTAATGCGAAGGAATTGGATCGATTTTATGCGCAAGAATGCCACTATTGAGATTTTCGAATGGGGTGGCGGATTCAGCCCATTTTGTCGAGAGTATGGCAAGCATTTTTTCTACTTATCTTCATTATTGATTATATAATTCGCTGCTCTCTTTCTACCACAAATTTATTTTTCGAGCAATCTTTATAAAAACTTTCGATCTTATCCAACTTCCGGGTGGCCAGATTTTGAAATTCGCATAAAAATCGAGTTCAAGTTTAGGCTATAAAATGTTGAATTTTCAAAAAGTTCCAACACAAATTCTCTGCTGAAAAATTTAAGCAGGAAGTTGGAACTTTTTGAGAAAATTCGATTTGTGAGCAAAATTTGATTTTTGAGAAAAAATTGAGATTTTTTAGCAGAATTCGATTTTGATCTAAATTTCCAATTTTGAGCAAAAATTACGATTTTTGAGAAAATATGTGGCCACCCTGTCTAGCTTCTCGCACACTAGTTTATGACTTATGAACTAATATCGTGTCTTCCACCTCTGAGTTGTTTTATAAACTTTATCTGCGGTCAAGTGTGCACTTGTCGATCAGATTTTGTTGATATTCAATCCCAGGTTTTTACTCTTCCTTTCTCACATCTGTGTGCTTTTATTCGAGAACAAAAAGAAAACTTTTGTCACTTTTTTTGCTATTGTTTGATCGAAAAGTTCTGCGAATTTTTAAACAAAAATCGAAATTTTTGAGTAAAATTCGAATTTTTGCACAAAAACAAAGTTACCTCTATATGGTTCCTTTTTAGAAAAAAATTTTCCGGTCCAAAAATCATGTAAAAAGTCGCAGAACTTTTCGATCAACCCAATTCCCAATGCGTGAAAATGCTGACTCAGGGAAAACCGTGTATTGATTAGCTTATACATTTGTAAACTTTAGAAGTATAGAAGTATATGAATAAAATTGTTCGCCGTTAATTTGGGTGATAGAATATACTTCGAAGTGAATCCCCCAATATAAGTTTCGGTGATTCTTATGATTGCTTCTCCGACAACGAGATCGATTCTCGCACAAAATTCCGAACTAGACGCTACTTATATGTCTTCGTCGCAAATTTCTTCTGGGGTATTTCCATTCTCAGCTACAACTGGTTGGTTTTCTGTACTTAGTATACTCGGTATTGCTGTTGCCGCTGGGAATGAAAAAACTGGTATGGTCAAAAATTAGAGTGAAAAGTTTGGGGGCAAAGAAGAAGAGGAAGGGGGGGGGGTCATCAACAAAATTTGGCACTATAACTTTCGCCACGATAATTTTCGCCATGTAACTTTCGGCTAACATGAAACGTGGCGAAAGTTATAGTGCTCAAAATTTGGTATCAATGATAAAAATTTTTTTAACAAGTTGAATCGTACGTTTTTTGGTCCTTATGGATACCATTTTTTGGCACTATAACTTTCGCCACGACAACTTTCGCCACGTTGCCAAAAGACTATAACTTTCGCCACGTTCGTGTCAATATACATATTTATTGCAAATCAGGCAACTCAATTAGTCTAAAATTAAATTTTTATTGACACGAAAGTGGCGAAAGTTATCGTGGCGAAAGTTACATGGCGAAAGTTAGCGTGACGAGATTCGTGGCGAAAGTTATAGTGCCCATTTTTTCTACCCCCAAACTTCTCACATACATTCCCTTGATAGATTATAACAATTTTTTCATAGAAAAATGCTATAGCTGTTCTTCGGCACATTTGAATGCAAGATGGGTAACTTTTTTAAAACATAAAAAATAGAGTATAAGATTTGTTTTAGCCTAAGACAGAAGATAATCGTTTGATGTACTTTAATTCATTTCCAATCTATTCCAACGAAACTTGTGATTCATTACGTTACATGATTCCAGTAAGATTAATTTGGCACTAGGTTATTCCTTAAAATTCAATTTTTCACAAAAAATTCAATTTTTCGTTCCAAATTCGATTTTTCACAAAAATTTATTTTGTTCATTTTATGAAAATTGAAAAAATCGATGTTCAAAAATCAATTTTTCCACAAAAAATTCAAAAAAGTTTGTGTATTACAACGAAAACATGTACACAAATTCAAAATTTCAAACGCAATTATCTCGAAAACTACAACAATTCAGAACATGCCGTAAAAACAAAAAATGCTCCATTTTTATGAACTTTTTGAATATCAACAAAAAACGAATTCTTAGGTTGTATCATGTCCGGATTCTGTATGTGTGAAAGTAGTCATCGAAGAGCCACCGCCTTCTAGAGCAGTTTGTTGTAAGTATTTACAAGTCTAGCCAAATAAGGGTATCTTTATGGATAGCTTTTTTGCTTTATTGGGTTGTTCCAATAGTTCGTGCACTTTACTTTTCGCTTTTTTATGCTCTATCGATAGAGTATAAAAAAATGAAAAGATCAAGTGAAGTGCACACACACGCTTTTGGAACAACCCAATAGTTACGCTGCTGACCACAACCCAGACTTTTTTTACACTTAAATTTAATTTTAGCCCAAGAACCGGTGATTATTCGGGACTGTTGGAGCCGCATCATCCAGCCTCAAAGCTCTTTTGATTTAAAGCCAGGAGGCCTAAAACCGGTAAGCAGGGTTGCACTATGGAAATGTGGCATACGCAATAACGGCACGACAAAAAGACGTTCATAAGGGTCGGTACAAGCTATCGCACGGTCACAAGCAACGGCACAAGCTATTGTACGAAAGTATCGTACGAGTGTAAAATACACTCATACGACGGACGAAAGCTATCGTACGAGTACGACGAAATTTCGTACGATGCTATCGTACTGCGTCGTACGATCGTACGACAGCTTGTGGCGATTTCATCGTACTTTTACGTTAATTTTACGATCGTACGATAGCTTGTGGGGCCGTCGTACGATAGAATGTGCAAACCTGTGCCGACCCTAAAGTTGACACGAAGGGTTGACACAAAAGGTTGACACGATTAAGTTGACATGTATAATGTTTTCGAACTTCTTTCGATTGAATGATAATCTCGATCTTTTGCCTGAATGAAATTTTTAGTTATTGAAACGATTGATTCTAATTTTTTCAAAAAAAGAATAGAATTGATCGTTTCGTGTCAACTTTATTGTGTCGACTTTATCGTGTAAAAGTCGTTTCGTGTCAACTTTATGAACGTTGAAAAAAACGGCACGACATACGAAAGAATAAAAAGGGAATAACTTTTCAGGATCAACGAATTTACCAATATGGTCTTTTATATTTTGATTCGTCTCGTTGAGAGCAAGAGCACTCGTTGAGAGAAGACCACATTCAACAATTCGTTGACCCTGAAAAGTTATTCTCAAGTTATTTTTTCGTGCCATTCTTGGGCTTTAAAATCGATCGCTCCGTGCCGTTATTGTATATGCCGGAAACGTTTCCAACTATCGTTTCCTGGGAATTTGGAAATATTTCCAGAAACGATTGAATCGAGCAACAAATTTTATGCTTCATGACCAAAATCGTTTCAATAAACACGATTTTCTTGAAAATCAGGTAATAGTTAGAGTTGCCTAATTCTGAATCATCAGTGAACTCTAACTTTGCCTGATTTTCAATAAAATCGTCGTTTATTGAAACGATTTTGGTCATGAAGCAGAAAATTTGTTGCTTGATTCAATTGTTACCGATGATGTATTTCCGTTACCGTTTTCGGAAATTTGTGCTGCACCCCTGAGCTGTTTGACAAAACGTAATCACAATGAAATTTCTAGGTTCGACTAGCAGGTGGCGAAAATTTCGACGACGCCGTGGGACTTATTTACACGTGTGAGGGCTATCTTTGTAACAAATCCTCGACGTCGACCTCAAACTTTTTACCTATTTTTGTTTGCTTTATACTTTTTAGCACAATTTTTCTTACATGATTTGTATTTTTTTTAGTATATTCGCAATAATAAATGTAAACGGGTTAATCTCTTTCATAAAACATCGCGCCATACAAGTACAATATCTTTTTATATCACCCCCTACAAATACAATGTCTTTTTTTGTAAAATGTCTTTGTATCGAGCAACAATTGCGGATAAAGAAAAGTTTTTGGCTATTTTTGGAACAATAGCGTGTTTATTCAAGAAAATAGTAACAGAAAAATTTGTATTAGGTGTTTAAAAAGCTCGTGAGCTTCACTTCTTTTCTTCGTGAACTTCACTTTTCACTTCTCTCAAATGAGAAGTAAAAAGTAGAGTCGTACGGGAACGGAAATCCGGCTTTTTTCAGGCCCCGGTCATAGGTAAATCGGGACTTGGATTCCCGACCTCAATCCTGATCGGGATGTTTTTCAAATCTAAGACTGGATTTTTGAAGAAGGTTTCAGTTGAAAATTTTAACAATTTGAACTCCCTAGTATCTCGCAATTCAGGCAATTCGTGTTAATGTACAAACTAATTCAAACTGGTTTGTATATTAACACGAATTGCCTGAATTGTAATAATTAACAAAAATAAAGTGATAGCTCGACGAATCGCCAATGTGATCTCTCGCTTATCCTTGTAATATCAATCTTTTGTTTCTGGACTTATTTACGCATGTGAAGGCTATTTTTGTAACAAATCCTCGATGGTGACCTCAAACTTTTTACCTACTTTTGTTTGCTTTATACTTTTTAGCACAATTTTTCTTACATGACTTGTATTTTAATACATTCTCTATGATAAACGTAAACGGGTTAATCTCTTTGTAAAACATCGCGCCATACAAATATGTAAAATGCCTTTTATCGAGCAACAAGAAGCAACAATTGTAGACAAAGAAATGTTTACGGCTATTTTTGGAACAATAACGTGTTTATTCGAGAAAATAGTAACAGAAACATTTGTATCCACGACTCCCGAAAGTAGTAAAAAAGTGAACTTCATGGCCAAATGGTTAGGAATCCACGATTGCACTTTTTAAGGTCGCATGTTCGAATCCCGCTTGCGTCCCAATTGTTTTTAACTTTTTTGCTTTTTAGATTTTTCAAAAAGAAAGGCGAAATTTTTTATAGCTCGATAAGACGAATAAAGTGACACCAAAATGGTTGAATTTGAACAATATTTTGGGTTAATGAAACAAAAACCCTGAATCAGGGTTTTCGTTTCAATAACCTCAAAACATTGTTCAAATTCAATAATGTTGGTGTCATTTTATTCGTCTCGTCGAGAAAGTTTATGAGAAATGAAGCACTTTTTGTTTTTACGACATGTCCTGAATCACGAACGATCTCGAGATAATCGCGTGTGAAACAAATTTCCGATATATTCTGTTATTTGAAACTATTCTGAGCAACATTCAGAAAAATTATTTTAAAAAAACGTCGTCTAACCATGCTTTTTTCACGTTTACGCTTTTCGTAAGCGTAAGCCTAAGCCCAAGTCCAAGCGTAAGCCTAAGCCCAAGCCTAAGCCCAAGCGTAAGCCTAAGCCTAAGCCTAAGCCTAAGCCCAAGCCCAATCCTAAGTGTAATCCTAAGCCCAAGCGTAAACCCAAGGCCAAGCCTAAGCCCAAGCCTAAGTCCAAGCCTAAGCCCAAGCGTAAGCCTAAGCCCAAGCCTAAAAAATCGATTTGTCATGTCTAAAACTTCCCTATGATATCCACTGTTTAAACATTTGTTCCGAAGCTAATCCACGTTCTCTACAAAACCAAACAATCCTTGCGTCCCTTCACATTGTAAGTGCCTGAATCTCGCCATTTTTCTTTCCTTGTTTATCTCCATGTTGTTATGTTACCATATAAGGGTATCTCACTAATGAGGTATTTATCAAAATTTCGCCTAAATTAATTTATTTTTGCATTAATATTGGTGAATGCAAGGGTTTAAACAACTTGTTTTTTCCTTCGGTTTTATTTTTAGCCATAGAGTCTAATTTGTTAACCTATATATGGGTTGGCCCCACACTTCAGCTGTCCTGTGTTGAACCCCGCTAATCAAAACTGCCTTCGGTTTTCGGAATTGTTGTTCTTCTATTCTGTCATCGGTTGGTGAGAATGCTATTCCGAAAGAAAAACGATAGACGTGAATGGGGTGGAGTTTTCTAGAATGCTTTTCTATCTACGATGGTATATATCAGCAGTAGAGTGAGATCGTTGCCATGGCACGAAACCATAGGGTATCAGAGGCGATATCGCTAAGGCACATAAATGCATAACTCACTGCTGGCTTATCTCCATAGCTCCATAATTAATAGAAAATTCAATTTTTTACTCCTTTTTAATGCGCGTGCCTTTCGATTTGGTTTTGTTGTCTAACAAAGACTTAAAGGACCTATTCGCGTCGGAAAAAAGTTGGGAGCTACTACATCATAGGGTGAGGTTTACCACCCATGTGAAATTTTTTTCTCAAAATGATCCCAAAAATTTTCACGTGGGTGGCCTCCTCCCCTATTGTGTAGTAGCTTCAAAAGTTGCCAATTTGTGTGCATATTCGGAAAGTTCATGAGCATTTTTGTTGTTACGACAACCTCTAAATCGTTGTAGTTTTCGAGAGAATTGCGTTTGAAGTTGACGATTTTTGAAATTTTGTGTATTACAACGAAAACATGTAACTGATAGTTTTCTTAAATCATCAACTTC
This sequence comes from Acrobeloides obliquus, assembly GCA_034698545.1. Classification (NCBI taxonomy): domain Eukaryota; kingdom Metazoa; phylum Nematoda; class Chromadorea; order Rhabditida; family Cephalobidae; genus Acrobeloides; species Acrobeloides obliquus. The sequence continues at coordinate 7,853 of JAQGBS010003600.1, forward strand.
ATACGCAATTCTCTCGAAAACTACAACAATTTAGAGGTTGTCGTAAAAACAAAAAATGCTTCATTTTTCATGAACTTTTCGAAAATGTCAAAAATTTGGCAACTTTTTTTCCGACTAGACTGGTCAAGGATTTTTTAAACCAATTTATAGGGATCCATGTTACCCTCGATTGGCCAAGTAAAACAGGAACATGGTTAGTTCACTTCTTTCCGAGAGACATCTCCCAAAGCTTCCTTCACGCAATTCTATGACAACTGATAAACCTAGGTAATTTATGACACTACTGGCTTTTTTCCTAGCCTATCTCATCATTTTAGGGGCGTTTTTTGCCCACCCCGTCGCCTAAAAAATGAAAATTTTTTCCTAATGATCCCTTATGTTTGTACGCCATAAAATTTTCACCAAAAAATGTCCAAAATTTGTCTTTTTTTCAACAAAAAATGACAATTTTTTACTAATTTTTTATTCAAATTTACAATTTTTAGCAAAATTTTCCCTATTTTTCAAAAACCTGGTACCCCCCTTTTCTTGTATATTTCCTGCTCTTTCTTCTCATGTCCCTACTTCTATTTTTGCATTTCCCTTTTATCTATTTTCCTAGCATAATTGTTGAACCTTTTTCCTATAATTGCTCAATTTCCGGTTAGGGTAATTATCTAGGGGTTTTAACGCAAAAGGACAAAACTTTTTCGAAAATATTTATCTTCTATCAAGCATAATAGGAAAATTATGGTCTTTGAAAATGATCATTTTTAAATGTTTTTTCATTTTCGAAGCATGAGAGTCCGAAACCCTGATTCAGGATAGGCCTTATGCGCATAAAATTACCCCTAGAAAGTCTTATTTTTTAATTTTTTCCGGCCGAGATCGGACCTCGATCTGCACCCCCTTACAGTTTACAACTCGGATGAAAAAATGCTTCCTTGACCCTGATTCAGGAAAATAAGAGTTTGTGTTGAAGCGAAAATCCAACATGTACTAATTCCCTGAATCAGAGTCAATGAAGCATTTTCACACTTCGGGAATGCGTGCAATCGAATAATTAAGTTGCTTTCGCATGATTTTAGCCCTATACAGGCTGTTTTGGCAAAAAAATTGTTTCAGAGACTAGTCCCTAAATCTTACTTCCTTTAAAGAAACACTATTGATATCACTCGAAAATATTCGAATTGCACAGCACTTGCAATGAATGTTTGTTTCTAGCGCAACCCTTCACATTATCTCACAGTATGGAACCGGAACTTCAAATCCTGTGTACTCATTAGAGCTTATGAGATTGTTTTTCTATCCAATTTTTATATGGAACCGGAACTTCAAACCCTGTGTACTCATAAAGCTTATGAGATTGTTTTTCTATCCAATTTTTTAGCAAAAAATTCAATTTTTTGCAAATTCGATTTTGAGCAACAAATTCAATTTTTGAGCAAAAATAAATTTTTTACAAAAATTCGATTTTGGGCAAACAATTCGATTTTTGAGCAAAAATCGATTTTTTTCAATTTTCGATCAGGATAATTATCTAGGGTTTTTAACACAAAAGGACAAAACTTTTTCGAAAATATTCATTTTCCAACAAGAATAATAGAAAAATTATGCTCTTTGAAAATTATCATTTTTAAAAGTTTTTTCATTTTCGACGCATGAAAGTGAGTCCCAAACCCTGATTCAGGGTAGACCTTGTGGGTGTAATAGAGCGAAAATTGGAATTTGTGAAAAATTCTTCAAATTTGAAGTTTACAACTCAACCATCCGTTTGGCTACAATAGAGCAGTGGGTTAAGCGTCGACGCTCAAAGTTCATTTTTTGCAGTTCTCCACGACAACAACTTATTTATTCAAACCGTCCATTTCCTTGTTATTTCATTGCCTCAATCGGTCATTCTTTTAAAGGAACACTATTGACATCACTCGAATTTTTTTTCGAATTGCACAGCACCTGAATGAATGTTTGTTTCTAGCGCGACCCTTCACATGATCTCACAGCCTGGGACCGGAACTCCAACTTCTACGTACTCATTAAAGCTTATAAGATTGTTTTTCTATTCACGATTGACTTTACCTTCAACACCCACACGAAATGAGAGGGAATATTCGAGTAAAAATAAGCGATTTATTTTTAAAACGTTCTTTATACGACAAAGCTCCGAATGGTACCAAAACAAAACAGAATGGTGCTTGAATACAAACTTTTAAAAAAGTCAATAAAGCCCATTTCAGCCCCAAATGCTAAACTTTTTCTGGAACGTAGATGCCTGATTCAGGGAAAGTGGTGAGTGTAATGAAGCGAAAATGGAATCTAGAACAGAAATTCAATTTTTGAGCAAAACTCATTTTTTAAGCAAAAACTTGATTTTTGATCAACAATTCGATTAAGTTAAACAAATTTTGTCATATTTTCAAAAAAATTTCCGAAATTCAACGGTTTTGACTCTAGCGAGATCGAACTTGGTGGGCCCAACGTTGCTTAATTTGTCAGATCGGACAGGATCACTCTCTACAAGTGTAGCATTTGGGTTTGAAATGGGCTTTACAAATTTTAATTCAAACATCTTGTCTGAAAAATCTTCCCTGACCCTGATTCAGGGAAGGGGTAGATGTATTGAAGCGAAAAAATTCAAAAAGGACCCCCGGAATCCTTGGTATAGCACAATATTGATTTGTGAAATTTAGCTATCCGCCGGTTCGGAATCGCCTAGCCGAACAAGACAATACTCCAATGAATCAAACGTATACTATTGGAACTCCAGCAAACAGACAAATGGCTGCAAGAGAAAGATCGAATAGCGTGGATTCCGAGATGGCTGAATATTCTATTCATGGTAATTCGGTTTCAATCAAATGATTGCATTGTATGAAAAAATTTCAGGTGCTATTGCGGGTTTATTTCCAAGAAATCTGATTCATGCGCCAAATCACAAAAAGGACAAATTCTCGGCGCATAGCGAGAAAAAGTTTGCCTCGAATGAAAGGTATGTTTTTTCTTCAAATTAAATTTCGATAAATTACTTGATGTTTAATACCTGTTACTCGTGACAACTAGTCTGTTTAACAGCCTGCGAAAATGCCTAAAAAGCAATGAAAACGTAAGCAATAGTGCAATCGATAGAGATGTTCAAAAGCTATCTTTAACGAGAAGGGGTCGATCCCGATAGTAAACATGCTACATGTTTTCAAAAAATACGCGGGCAAGAGAAGGAGCCTCCCTCCTCCCAACCCACTCACTCATCGGCCCAAAATTAAGGGGGACCCTCTCACTCGGCTGGACGAAGTCCAGCCAAGTTAGGGGGTCCCCTAATCCCTAACTCACTCGAACGGACGAGGGCAGGTCGAGTGAAGGGCATACTTGGGCAAGGAAGGGAGTCTCCCCCCCCCCCCCCCACCTTGCCCATGTATGATGCTACATCTTTTTAAATGCTACATGTTTTAAAAA
>JAQGBS010003601.1:0-11280 GCA_034698545.1 Acrobeloides obliquus
GATTTTTTCGCTATGCCAAAAAGGCATATTCAAACACTCAAATCTATATCAGAAAGCTCAGAAGATGTTAATAATAAACATGCAGAGCTACCACAAGTGCGTAAAGAGATTAAACGAAGTTTATCCAGCCCTGCCTTATTTGAGCATCCGAAAATGACAACAAAAATACACTATCTCCCGGACGGTAGAAAAACACATAATGGAAAATTCGAGGTACGTATTTTTTATAAAACTAAATGGAACAAGGACTAATGCTATTTTCAATTTTTGTTTCTAGAATTACACACTACCTTGGAGTGTGGTTCTAATGTGGAGTGGTGCAGATAAAATGTCTACTACTTATTGAGAGGGGGAACACTTTTTTGGTCCCAAAACATGTTTCTTTTGTATTTTTTTTGGCTATAACCCATTTTGGAATTTCTAACATTTTGTTGAACATCTCACATTAGCAGGAGGTATGAAAAAGCATATCAAATCTCACCAAGGAGAGTGGGAGATTTTTGTAAATTTAGTTATTTCCCTTAAGCAATAAATTTGAGATTTGTTCAACTAGTTTATTTAGTAAAAAGTATTTTAGCAATCTCAGCCAGACATCTTATGGGCACAATTATTTAATCGATTATTATCACGAAAATTTGAAAACATGATTAAAAGTCCCATGGAAGTACCTCTAGAATATGAAACAGTTAAACTATTAATTTCTTTTGACGGTAAATTGTTTTTGTTGGAGTGAATTTTATTTCTGTTTTAGGGGAAATTAGCCCTCAATCATCACTAGATTTGGATGAGAATATGGTTGTTTCAGATAGTGAACCTAATTTTTCACAATTATTACCACAAAAATCGAATGCTTGTAAGTGGCTACTAAGAAAACCTAATAGTGAAAGCAATCATGAGGAATTAAAACGACATCAATTTAAAGGACCAGTCAAGTTTTGAGACTTATTTTATCGAAATTACGAATTTCACTTAACCCGACTCTCATGAAGCGAGGGAAGGTTTATAGTTGATTTAAAAAAAAATGTAACCTTTCTAGACGAATAATGACTTTTTTTGCTAGAAATTCATTTTTGGTCAAAATTAACAAAAAAGCATTTTTGGCAAACAACCGTATTTTGGCAAAAGTGTTTGATATTTTTAGTGAACAAAATGTCATTTTTATTGAAAAAATTGAAAAATACGAATTTTTTTTTAAATTTTAAAAATCGGAAACACCACAAGGGACTAAGATGTTAGTCCTTTTGTACAAATATTTTTTACTTAATAAAAATCAATAAATTACAATGATTATATATGTTTTGTGCAAATTTAAGCAAATTTATGAAAAAGAATGACATGTGTCCCAGATGAATATAGCAACTTTTAAAAATTCATATCTCCAAAACGGTATTTTTGGCACGGAGAGCACGATTCTGAAAGAATTGTTTGGTTTTGGGTTATGTAAGGTACTCTAGCATCGAAATTTTGATCCGATATCGAAATTTTATTTTTATACAATTTTCAAAAAGTCGCCAAAAATCGAGTTTATCCAATCTCCCGTATAGCTCATGTGATAGCCACTGGCATGGAATATTTTAGGAAAAGATTTTATTGAAATCGAGTTTAAATTCGAATTTTTAGAGCAAAACGCTAAAAAATTAGCCCTTTTTAGTATTTTTGCTCTAAAAACTCGAATTTAAAATCTTTTCCAATAAATTTTTTTCCTAAATAAACTCCCAAATCCTCTCTATCCAACGTGTGGTCGACCATCAAAATTGGATTTATGGTTTTGGAGATATGAATTTTTACAAGTTGCTATATTCATCTGGGACGCATGGTATAACAGATTCATATGAATGAAATTTTTGAACAGACAAAGTCTTTTAATAAACTATGCCTTTCGAACATTAGTTGCTTCTGCGAATTCACTGAAATATCCGTAGAGTTCCGACTTAACCTACGGAGTGTCATACTTGTTGTCTCCTTTCTTTTTCCAGAAGAGGGATGCCTAAAGATTTGTACGAATTTATACAAAAATAATTGTACTTACTTCCGTTTGTAGGTATCGACAATCTCCTCTTCAAAATCATTACTAAACGTTGTCGAAAATTTGCACTGCTTAGGCAAAATAGTATAAAATTCAATGATTTTCCGAGAATAACCATAAATGATGCTAAGGCTCTCTAAAATTTAAAATAAATATAATGATCCAAATTCATTGTAGCTCACAATTTCTTCGAATCTCGGTACTCCTATTTTAACATCACTTAATGTTAACCGAACTATTGCTGAAGGTGCCTAAATTTTATCTTGTTTATTATCAATTCTGCATGGGTCAGGGGGGCATGCCTCCTAGAAAACCGAACATTTCTTAAGAAAAATGGCATTTGTGGCCAAAATTCGATAGAGAAATGAGGCTTTTGTAGGTAAAAATCCTCATTTTTCTATCTTGCTCCCAAATGAAATATTAGAACCGCAACTGTCCCCTAATCCCCCTCCCATTATTACGACACTGTTGTTATGTGTCTTTTTATATTTGGTTATGGAGTCTTTATTATACGTGTGAGAAATTCCTTACTTGAGTAATAATAAAACTCGTAACAATGCAACAAACAAGAAAGCCAACTTGGAGTTCTACACTTATCGATCTTGAAGAACTATTTGAGTTTCTTGGGTCAAGTTTAGTAGAAGTTTTAAGAAAATTTCTTCTAAAAGGATTTTCTTTGTTTAGTCAAATCAATCATATGATAGGGGTTGTCGGGATCAATATTTGAGTTTCATGGCTGCCAGAATCCGAGACGAAACGGATCGGGTTTTGGGTAAACTTCTCAGGAAAGTATGCCAAAAATCCCGGGATTTTTGGGACGTGATAATATCGAGCACTAGTTTGAAATCAATATTGAAGACAAACCTTTCTCTAAGAGTCAATATTAATAGAAAATTGGTAATTGACACAATGCATATTGGCAAAAATATGATTAATATAACACTGACAACTGCACTTATTGTGACATACTCTATTAGCCATTTTGAATTTGGGTTAGAGCCAATACGTTTTATGCTAAAAAATTAATTTTTATTTTAAGTCTTTTTTGTAAAATGTTTTATCTCAACTTGCAATAAAAGGGTGTGCTAAGGAATGAGATGTAAATAATTACACCTTTTGCATTTAATTGAGGGCGTGCACTCAGTTTTCGTTTAAAGCATTGATTTTATCAAAATATTGCCGTTTAAGAGACGATATCTCGAAAGTTCGAACCTAGGTGGCCATAGTGTTAAAGGACCAGTCCAGTAAGTTACAATCATATGAAAAAATGATATATTCGGAAAGATCATGAAAAATTGAGCATTTGTTGTTTTTACTGCATGTTCTGAATCTTTGTAGTTTTCGAGATAGTTGCGTTGAAATTTAAATTTGTGTACAAGCTCTTCGTTGAAATACGAATAAGCAAACTTTTTTGAATTTTTTGATTTTCAGGTCCTGGCGGGAATTTGAAATCCCAAATCGCAACTAAAAAATCACCAACTTCAAACGTGATTATCTCGACAACGATAACGATTCAGAATTTACTGTAAAAACAAAAATGCTCCATGTTTCATGAATTTTCCGAATATAAATTAGGGCAAATTTCGCTAATCTAAAGAATTTTCTCAGGAGCTATCTGCGATATTTCGAGATGTTGCCTCTTAAACACTTGCTTACTAAATTTTATCATCCCCAATAAAAGTGTATAATGCATAAGGTTGTGTTCCATTACAATAATTCGTTATAAAATAATCATATGAGAAGTGGCTGTAAAATGTCAATAGTCCTGTTAATACAATATTGACTGGTATTATTATCTTCAAACTAAATAATCGATATTTTCTGGCATTTAGAGGATAGCGAATGGCGACTAATCTCTCCCAACATACTATTAAAATGAACCTAAACAGTTTTTTGCATTTCTAAGCAAAACAAATTAAAAGATCATTAAAAAAAATACCAAATAGCAGCAGCTGATGCCCAATTGCTTAGGGCTATCAGATGCATTTTGAACTTGATATAAAATAGTCGGAAATAATAATTGAGGTAGAAAATTCGGAAATGTGCTAAGGAATGAGGTGTAAATAATAGTAAAAATAGCATATCACAAACAGCTAGACTAGCCAAAATAATATTTGACCTAAATTTTTTTGTTTGAAAAAATGCATTTTTTCCTGGATAGAAGGAAGATCGTCCCCCCCCCATTGCTAGCTACTGTCTACAATCTGCCTTCAAAAATCTCAGTGCTTATAAGAATATTCTACTTTTTGCAACTGGAGGGGGAGTCACACCGTTGTTTATACCTATTGGTCATTCCTGGAGCAGTCAGTACTGATAAATTAATGAGGTTCCCTATAAACCCGAATATGATAATAATCAACGAGAGGTATCCAAATAGAACATGTTCTATTATATTATATGAAAATTGCAAATGTTTTTCATCCAAACACCTTGTTCTTACTCTATCCATTGAAGCCTAAATATTCTCTAAAATATTGGAAATATAAGAATATTAGATTTGAATCTGAATTTAAGAAAATTTTTGATCCATTTTTAACATTGGAAAATTTTTGCTTAAATTACGGGTCCGGAAAATTGCATAAAGTTTACCAGGGAACAAACCATCATGGTCAAATGGCTATACTCCATAACTCCACTTTAAAGTCGCAGATTCAAATCCCGATCAGGGTTTAAAGTTTTACGATTTTCATGATTTTTTTGTATATGCCTATTTTTGGCTGTAGATCATTTTTCTGTTATTATTTTTTCATACATAGTAGTGAATGAGAGTCGATTAAAATTCGATCAACTCGACTTTACCGACTTTTAGGCACTATCAAATCGACCGGTTTCGATTTTCAAAAGTTTCGGCTTCGACTTTATTGACTTTCAAATTGTTCGACTCAACTTTTTATTGTCCTTAAAATGGTCCAGTTTGGCTTTCGAAAAAGGATCGATTTCACTCTCGTTCATTAATATATAGTCGTTTTGATATGTATGGTGCTGGCTCAATCTCCGCCAGCGACTATAAGTGTTTGAACCAGCTCCATACATATCAAAATGACTATATATGAAAAAAACAATTCAGGAAAATGATCTCCAAAAATAGGCATATGCAAAAAATTACATGAAAATCGGAAAAGCTTTAAACACTAGCTCCGAACTTCTACCTCAAAGTGCAGTCGTGGTGTCCTAACTATTTTGCTATGATGATTTGTTCCCGAGTAAATTTTATTCTGTAGCGTCAGCATCTGTAACGTCGACGTTTGCGATGTTGATATCTGTAAAATCGGTGTAATATCGGTGCGCGAAGCGTGCGCCAGGCTAGTTTATCAATAAAAATATAAAAAAATGGAATAATGATTTAAAAGTCTCTTTATTAAAAACTGTCAAACACATCATCTAGACCAAATTGCTATGAAAAAAGTGTCAATAAAACATAATTAGCTGTCATTACTGAAGTTTTTTTAAATCGCACGCATGAAAAGATTTACTTTTGAAAAATAACTACTTTACATACAGAATTCAAAAATATTTCAAAACGTACTACACAGAACAGCAAACGTTTTCTCACAAAGTTTTCATAGCTTAAGTTTAGTAAAAAAACTCATTAGGGTAAAAGTAAAAAAACTCATTAGGCTAAAACAAATCGATCTAAGAAAATACAGGGCGAGTCAGTGAAATTACCCCAAACAAGAATGTGTTAGAAGTGGATATTAATGGGTACAGCATCCTAAACTTTTTTAGCACTATGATTGAATTCACTCCACCAACGTTCGGGAAACATTTTAAGAATAATAAATATAGGATGCTGATCTCATTTTTAACATATTCCTGGTGAATAAGGACCAAAATAGGTCTAAAAAGTTTAAAAAATGTCCCCCAATGTGCGTGAGAAAAAATATCTCGCAGTCACAGACTTACTTTCTCTTACTTACATAGAAATACGGGGCTTTTACTTACATAGACAATACACAACGGTACATATGTCATAAGATCTTATTTAGAAATCCGCGACCTTTGGCGCTTTCGATAAATATCTATCTCATTGGCGGTTCTAGGATTCCATTTGGGGGGGGGGGGAGGGAAACTAGGCCTCATTTTTCTATCGAATTTTTATCAAAATACCATTTTTCTTAAGAAAGTTTTTGTTTTGGAGGATGTGGACATGTCTCTGCCCCCTGGATCATATCAAGAAAATCTACAATTTATGCATAAGTTGGCTCAAGTATTATTTAAGTAAAAGAAAGTAAGTCTGTAACATAATGATGTGGGGGAGTGGAACTAGTTAATTAAGGATTTTCGTTGAAGCATATCAATATATACAAGGAAGGAAAGGAGAAATTTTTGGTGCGGAGATTTCCCCTGATGCTTACTTTTTTGCCAGTGCCCATTTTTTCTGCACCATAAAAGCTAATTATGGTGGTCTTTTCAGTTTTTGGTAACCAACTTAGTCCGTTTTCTTTGCATCCGTTTTCGATCATTTTTTTTAATTATTGTGCACTCATTACGGCACTTTTAAAATGTGGTCGATAATGCAATTTGCTGCCGGAAAGGGAGTCTAAAGCGGTGGGCATAGTTATTCACAAATCGGAGCAAGTAAAGTGGCGAGTGTTACATTTTTCAAGGCTATTTTCCCCCAGGATATGAAATTGTACGCTGAGGCACTCGCTACGCTACTCTCACTGGTTATTCACCTCTTCTTATAAATCATTAATATAAAAAATCTATATCTCTGTCCGTTTGTTCGCCCGTCCGTATTGTGACTGTAACCGTTAGACCTCAGGGACGATAATTCGAATTGACATGCGGTCTTCTTTCAAAGTTAGCAGGTAGGGGGTAGGTGTGCAGGAAACAAAAAATCGGAGTGCCCCTTAAAAAAATTAGGGGATCACCCCTAAAAATTGAAAAATATGCGAATTTTAAAAGTTATTCAAAAATTACCCTACCGGGCGGTCCATATGAGAGGCTTATTGTAATATGGCGCGCAAAGTACGCCCATTTATACTTAGACACGCCTAGCGCGCTAGTTCACTTCAAATTCTTGATCTTATAGCTAGCCAATTTTGGAAAAAAATCTAGATCAGTCAAAAAATTTGTTTCGGAGAATAAGCTGAGAAATCTTTGATGAAAAGGTGCGCCAAAATTTTTGCATACCCTGTATAAATTTGAACAAAGCTTTATAGGGAATCAGACTGCGTTAATAAAGATAATCAAATGACAAACTGAAGTCATTCCACATCATCTTTTTTACGCTTCACTAACAAACTTAAATAGAAACAAAATAACTTCTTAGATTTTCAGAATTCTATGATAATCGAAATATTAAATAACGCAATTATCCTTTTTCAGTTTTTGATCACCATTCTGTCTAATTGTATCCGTTTTAAAAATGGTTAAGAAACGCAAAGACCGCTAAATAGCATAAGAAAATAAAAATTAACTTAATTTCATGAAAAGGTCTTTTCCAAACATTTCCCTTGATACATTTGTTTTCCATTAGACTCAATAAAAAATTTTATACAATCGATTGACTAAAAGACAAACATCCGAAGATAATAGAAACTCTATTGCTAATTTGTTACATACACTCATGAACAACGTTTATAATTGAATAAAAATGAATAGGCGTTATCATTAATAAATATCATATTTTTCAGAGAATCATATGTTTCGGAGAATAGGCTGAAAAATTTTGGATGAAACTTTTTTTACCAAACTAATTCATAAAACCTATTCATATCAAATATATCATCATATTGGGTTTTTTGTGACGCTAAAGGGAGCCCAACGTTGCTTAACTTGCCAGATCGGACGGAATCGCTTAAAACTAGGGTCGGAAAGTTTCTATATTATCTCTCGCTGAAACAGACTATATCATTGAGCCATTGTGGGCATTTTTCGGGGTAGTAAATTTAACTCAAGTAGATTTTTTGAAAAATTATTGTAAAATGATCATTTTTGAAATTTCTTGGCAATATTATTGAAAAAAACATAAACATAGCATATTTACCATGGTGACAATCAAAGAACTTCAGATTCCAAATAACTTCCAATATAGTAAGCTAGAAACTAGAAGATGCCATGGCAGACCGAAAAAAGTTGGAGCCAATTTAGTGAGAGATGATTAAAATTATCAGAAATCTTTTACTTCCATGAATTTTCTTTATTTATATTTTATTTCCATGAATTCAATAAATTTATATACAAATTTTCAACAATTTATCAGACAGGGTGGAAAAATGGATTTTTGCGATTTTTTAAAATTTGTTTAGAACACCAATCTATAGGGTGTGTTTTAAATTTTTTGTAAAATTAGCTTAATAAATCACGAAAATCCGGATTTTTTGGGGCCACTCATAACTTTTATAATAAAATGACTATAGAATATGATAAGACATTTGGATCCAAGTGAGCGTGATGTGAAATCGACTGTTTAAAAATATCTTCAAATAATTTTTCTCGTATTTGTGACTTTCTCTGAAGTCGATAATGCACCTCTCCTACCTTTGAACCCATCGCATGTGCACGTTGGAACAGGCCGTGTTTGAAACAAAACTGCACCGTTGCACGATCATTTGTTGGTGGATTTGCTTTCGTCGCTTGTGTGCCGACTACTTCAACGCTCATCCGATTCAAATTAGTGGATCAGATACGAGCGTGGAAATTGAAAACCTTTTTGACTACACGAAAAGCGCAACGTGGTCATCGCGTTCGCCACCACGGTCATTGGATTTTCGGAGGTACGGAGCGCGGATCCAATCACTCATTCATGGTGCTAGTGCGACGTCGTCGAACTGTCGACTTGCTTCCACAGATTCTACGCCATATTCGTCCTCGAACCACGATTTACTCCAACGAGTAAAGAGTCTACCGAAGGACGTTTTTTATCATTTTTGGGCACAGGAACTTTATTCGTGCAATTAAATTACTGTATTTTATTGTTTGGTTTTTGTTATTTATTGTTTTATGAAAGTTAATATGAAAGTAAAAAGCGGAAATAACCAAAAATTCGCCACGAATACGAGAAAAATGATTTGATGATATTTGTAAAAAGTCGATTTCACATCACGCTCACTTTTATACATTTGCCACTAGCTCCAAAAATTGCTATATTCATCTGGGATGCATGATATATCAAATTTACTCATTTGGATGAAACTTGTTGAACAGAAGAAGTCTTATAATAAACTATGCTTTTCGAACATTAGTTGCCTCCGCGAATTCACTGAAATATCATTAGAGTTCTGACTTAACTTTCGGAGTGTTCTACTTGTTGTATTCCTTTTCTAGAAGAGGGATATCTAAAGATCTGTATTAATTTATACAAAACAATTGTACTTGCCTGTTGTAGGCATCGAAAATCTCCGCTTCGAAATTATTACTAAACGATGACGGAAGCTTGCACTGCTTAGGCAAAATAGTATAAAATTCAATGATTTGCCGAGGATGACCATAAATGTAGTTAAGGCTCTCTAAAATTTAAAATAAATGTAATGATCAAAATTCATTGTAGCTTACAATTTCTTCGGATTTCGGTAGTCCTATTTTAACATGACCTAATGTTAACTGAACTATTGCTGAAGGTGCCTAAATTTTAACTTTTTATTATTAATTCTGCTATTGATAAATTTTAGGGAGGCCGTTTTTTATGAACCCTCCCTATTCTTCCTCTTCATCTCATATAAAGAGGTTTATGACCCCCACTTGCGGGGATTCAGAAAGGGGACAAAGGAGGTATATCCCCATAAAAAATGAAAATTTCTTAAAGAGGGTCGATTAAGACAAGCTATCGCAAAAAATTTTTTTCAAAATTTTTTCGACAAATGTTCGAAACAATGAAAAAATAATGTTTTTAATGAAATTTTTAAAAAAATTTGTTGGGTGTTTTTTGGCCTTTTTTCAGCAAGTTTCAATCAATAAAAATTGCAAAAGCACCTAAAAAAAATTTGCAAAAGCACCTAAAAGAATTTTTCCGATTCTTCCTCGAAAACAGTATTTTTCATCGTTTCGAACACTTTTTACGCTTGTCGAAAAAATTTTGAGTAAAAATTTTTGCGATAATTTGTCTCAATCGGCCCTCCTCCTTTATGAAAAATGGCATTTTTGGCCAAAATTGGATAGAAAAATGAGGCTTTTACCTAGTTGGCCCCAAATGGAATATTAGAACCGCAACTGGCCCCCACCCAGGTAAAATTTCACATTTCTTCGGGTTTATGTGATGGAAAAAGTTTTCCAAACTCCTACACAGCGTAGTAATTTTGTATTTTCCAGATTTAGAAGAGGAAAAGGTTCCCCAATCCCCCTTCCACTATTACGACACTGATCTTAAGTGTCTTTTTATATTTGGTTATGGAATCTTTATGTGTGAGAAATTTCTTACTTGAGTAATAATAAAACTCGTAACAATGAAACAAACAGTAAAGCCAACTTTGTGTTCTACGCTTATTGATCTGGCAGAACCTATTGGCTCAAGTGTAAAACTTTTAAGAAAAGTTCTTCTAAAAGGATTTCTTTTGTTCAGTCAAATCAATCATACGATCGGGTTTGTCGGGGTCAAGATTTGGGGTTTGGGACTACCGGGATCCGTAATGGGATCAGATTTCCGGTAAACTTCTCAGAAAGGGATGCCAAAAAACCCGGAATTTTTAGAACGAGACGAGATCGACACTAGTTTGAAATAAATATTGAAGACAAACCTTTCTCTAAGAGTCCATATTAAAAGAAAATTGGTAATTGTCACAATGCATATTGGCAAAAATACGACTAATATAACATTTACAACTGAACTTATTTGGACATAATCTATTAGCCATTTTGGATTTGGGTTATAGCCAATACGTTTTATGCTAAAAAATTGATTTTTATTTTAAGTTTTTTTGTAAAATTTTTTATCTCAACTTCCAAATAGAAGGGTGTACTAAGAAATGAGATGTAAATAATCGCATCTTTTGCATTTAATTGAGAGCGTGCACTCATCAGTGGTATTCCGAAACAAAAAAATATTTTGGATCTGGTACTGGTCCCACTCAAAAATTTCTTGCGGTTCCGGTTTTACTTCTAAATTTTCGCTTAAAGCATTGATTTACAAAAATATTGACGTTTAAGCAAAAAAAAACAGCGCCGCAACGCTAAATATTTTGGCGAAAAAATGATGAATCTTGAATATTTTTGAAAAATTTTTTTGAGGTTCCGGTTCAGTGATGAAAGTATTATATTATACTCTTAAAGTATAATATATTTTTATATTATACTTTAATCTGAGCTTAAGTATA
>JAQGBS010003602.1:0-11280 GCA_034698545.1 Acrobeloides obliquus
CTTGTTCCCGTCGAAGTACAACAAAGTCCATTTAAGCATAGAGCATTTGCTGCTGCGGTACATTGAGTAGAAACAGAACAAGATTGGCCCAAATACGTTCCACCATTGGTACAAACACTTGTTCCTGTCGAGGTACAGCAAAGTCCATTTAAACACAAAGCATTTGCTGCTGCGGTACACTGGGTAGCAACACTACACGATTGACCCAGATACGTTCCCCCATTGGTACAAACACTTGTTCCCGTCGAAGTACAACAAAGTCCATTTAAGCACAAAGCATTTGCTGCTGCGGTACACTGGGTAGAAACAGAACAAGATTGGCCCAAATATGTTCCACCATTGGTACAAACGCTTGTTCCCGTTGAAGTACAACAAATCCCATTTAAACACAGAGCATTTACTGCTGCGGTACACTGGGTAGAAACAGTACAAGATTGGCCCAGATTCGTTCCACCATTGGTACAAGTCCCAGTACTGCTAGTCAAACAACAAAGTCCATTTATACAATTCACTGGTTGTGTTGTGGCAGAAGTGCATGTTGTTATGCTGACACAAGATATACCAAGAGACGGGGAACCTGCAGGGCATGAGCCAGTCTGCCGCTTAGCTCTTCCTAGGGATGATAAAGAAACATTGTAATAAGGCTCAGGTATAATTCTTGGTTGAGTAGATTTTGGAATAGTATGATTATCGAAAATATGTTTACAAGAGGATAGATGTAAAATGAACAAAAATAAGTATAAAAATAGACAATCCATGTTTATATTTACCTAAAATAAAAAAATATTATTAAACATCATGAAAGCTAGGCCATACTGCACCCATGTAGAAAATTTTAAAAATCAAGTCCCCTCCCACGAAAGAGAGGTAAGAGGGCCTTTCGTGAGAGATGAAATGTGGCTGCGCGCTATAGTAGCTGGCGATGTAGGCGCATCGGGGGAGGGGGTCGCAGGTTTGTGAACCTTTTAGTTAAATGAATAAATTTACCTAATGGTACGCATTTTTCTCCATAATTAGATTTTTTACTAAAATTTCGTATTTCATTTGAAAAAATGAACACAAATGTTCATTTTTTCAAATTTTCACTGAAAAATGACATTTTTCAATAAAAATCACCAAAATTTCGCTCAAAAATGAGCTTTTTTGAATAAAAATGTACTTATTTTTTAACAAAATTTTCAACAGTGGACCCTCCCCAAATTGGACATAGTGCCGCCTTTGATAGGAGGGGATATAATTTTTCACAAACAATAACCAAAATTTATATATAATTTTTTCGTAAAATTCAAGCAGACGTATATGCATCCACATTAATGCATTAAATTTTAAAACATCCCAAGAAGCATTAAATAATTATAAAAATGACGAATATCCAACTAAATTTTGATGACTAATCAACTTTATCCCCAAAATTTGAGCCTACACAAATTAAAATTCACAATAATGAAATCCTAAATCAACAAGTTGCCACTTCCCATTTTGACTCCTCTTCCAAAAATCTCGTGGACAATAATCGTTTTTTTTCACGCAAACTGAACCGAAATTTTCCATATTTGTGCAGCTGGATCATGATCGTTGTTTCCAGGAAGCTAGTCTTATTTTGGTTCCTTTTGTGATAAATAAGCTAGTAAAAATTCACGCGGATTTTTGTGATTTTGGTATGATGTGAATTAAGCGCCGATGAGTAAGAAGATCAAAGATCAAGCAGAAACGATTACATGAAAATGAAAAAACTTAGGAGCTACTTCGACAGGGGAGACCCAGTCAACATGGTTTTAGAACTTATGTTAAAGAGGGTGCAGATCGAGACCGGATCTTGGTTGGAAAAAATTTTAAAAAAAAAGATGATTTCTAGGGGTAATTTTATGCGGAGAATCAATTGCAACCATTTTCAGAGCATGAAAAAGCTTTCCTGATCCTGATTCAAGCAATTCTAGGGTATTTTTATTGTGTTTGACTCTAGAGAGACCGAACCCTCGACCATTTGAGTGTAAAGTAAGACATTAGTCACTGCACCATGAGTGATAAACTTTCCTACCATGCGGGAAATGCCCAACTTTTTGATTAAATTTATTAATTCAACATAAATAAACATACAATAAATTTTTAAAAATAAAAGTTCGTTAATTTAGACAACAAATATTTCCACTTTTACATGTATACCCCGAAGGGCACAGACTTTGTCCACCTGTAGAATTTGTATAACAAGCACCAAGAGGCGGTTGACCATTCCCACAAGCTGGACAACAATATCCATTGCTCGAACATTGATAACCGGAAGGGCAACCCTACAGTATAAAGTTATATATGTATCAATAAATTGCGTACTTGACCACACTGCCCAGAGGATTGTCCATACTGACATTGGCAACAGTACACACCATTAGCACAAACCCAGCTGCTCATACAAGTACCACCAGTAAAGCAGCTTGCCATAGCTGTTGTGCCGGCACAGGCGTCTAAAAAGTTGGATTTTTGTAAATTTTGGTGTATAAAGAAGAAGTTTTGTAATTACATTGCCACTCAAGACCGGTATTAGTACAGCATATTCCAGTCATACAAGTTTGACCGCTAGAACATTGGGAAGTAGTGGTACATTTAGCTTGAGAGAGTTGTCCCGTAAAACAATAACCTTAAAAAATAAAGAATTTTTGGAGCTTGATAAATTTTTAACTATTAAAATTTAGGAAATTTGGTCTGGAGAATCGATAATGGCTGAGAAATCAGGATTAGAAAACAATAGAAGTTCTGGGATTTCATTGGGGGAAGGGAGCAAGTTAGATATTTGGTCAGAAATGTGTTAGGTATTTGGTCAGAAATCAAAACCCATTGCCTTCATGGAGCAGCCTTCATGGAGGGAGCCAGCCTCAGGGATCTAATCCCATCTTCAACCCGTGTGAGAAATTTTTTAAAATAAAAAAAATTTACCATACAATGAATTATTATTATTTCCGCTTGCTGTGCAACAAACTCCATTCAAACAAACTGCATTAGCTGATATATTAGCACAGGTTGTACTAGAAACACAAGAAACGCCAAGATTCGACCCCCCATTAGTACAAATATTAGCGCTCCCAGCAGTACAGCAAACACCATTCAGACAAACAGCATTCAATGCAACATTTGCACATGTTGAATTGGTACTACATGTCACACCAAGATTCGTGCCACCATTAGTACAAGTATTAGCGCTTCCAGAAGTGCAGCAAACACCATTCAGACAAACAGCATTTAGTGCAACATTTGCACATGTTGTACTGGTACTACATGTCACACCAAGATTCGTGCCACCATTAGTACAAGTAGAGCTCCCAGAAGTGCAGCAAACACCATTCAGGCAAACAGCATTCAGTGCAACATTTGCACATGTTGTGCTGGTACTACATGTGACACCAAGACTCGTTCCACCATTAGTACAAGTGTTAGCGCTCCCAGAAGTACAGCAAACATTATTCAGACAAACAGCATTCAGTGCAACATTTGCACATGTTGTGCTGGTACTACATGCTACACCAAGACTCGTTCCACCATTAGTGCAAGTATTAGCGCTCCCAGCAGTACAGCAAACATTATTAAGACAAACAGCATTTAGTGCAACATTTGCACATGTTGTACTGGTACTACATGCTACACCAAGACTCGTTCCACCATTAGTGCAAGTATTAGCGCTTCCAGCAGTACAGCAAACATTATTAAGACAAACAGCATTTAGTGCAACATTTGCACATGTTGTACTGGTACTACATGTGACACCAAGACTCGTTCCACCATTAGTACAAGTGTTAGCGCTCCCAGAAGTACAGCAAACATTATTAAGACAAACAGCATTTAGTGCAACATTTGCACATGTTGTACTGGTACTACATGCTACACCAAGACTCGTTCCACCATTAGTACAAGTATTAGCGCTCCCAGAAGTACAGCAAACATTATTCAGACAAACAGCGTTCAATGCAACATTTGCGCATGTTGTACTAGTACTACATGCTACACCAAGACTCGTTCCACCATTAGTACATTGATTGTTGGTTGTAGATGTACAACAAAGTCCATTTAAACATAGCGCACCAAAAGCAACATTTGAACAGGTTGAATTGATGGTGCATGGAGTATTTAAATTCGTGCCTCCATTCGGGCAAGTAGTAGTTCCTGTTGAGGTGCAACAAATTCCATTTAAACATAATCCATTAGTAGCAATAAGTAAGCAGGTTGCATTACTACTACAGCCAAAATTAAGGTTGATTCCACCATTAGAGCATACGGTTTGTCTTTTATATCTAGACAATGCTGTTAGGGTATCCAAATCAGAGGTCCCAGGTTGAAAAATCACCAAGCTATTTTGATTGTTATCATGCTGTTTACAAAAAGAAATATTCAAAAAGTAGAAAAATACGCATAAATTTACCCAACTCATGGGAATTTTTAAATTAAAATTCATGGATCGAAAACAAGCTTGAAGAAATTTTAAACGTTTGTAAATAAAAAGACAAATTTAAGATTGGCCATCTGAACAAATTTTGATGACTAAGTAATCATATCCGAGGAAAATTTTGAGAAAAATAGATTCTTTAAAAAGGAAATATTAATCAAGCTGTAGATAACACACTAGCCTAGTCATTATGTTTGAATTTGTTTGCTTCTGGATTGTTAGAAAAATATCGATCCGTTTCATAACTCGTCTGTTAGATTTTGGAAAAAATAGACGATTGCATATAATGTGCATACAATGAGAGGCTATGAATTTTTCACTGTGTATTGTTTTTTGTTTGTTTTGGTAAATGTAGTTACCAAAAAACAAAGAAAAAAGTACCCCTTCCTCTTAGGGGAGATAGGAGACATGACCCTCTAAAGCCGGAAATTCTTAAAGAAGGAGTAAGAATTAGGGACTAATCTCTGAAAAAATTTTTTCTAAAATAGTCTATATAAGTGTAAAATCATGCAAAAAATCGATTATGCACATTCCCAAAGCGTGAAAATGCTTCATTAACACTGATTCAGGGAAATAGATATGTGTATTGAAGCGAAAATCGAAAAATTTTGAGATTTCTCCCTCAAAATCATATTTCTAGGCGTAATTTAATGCAAGGAATCAATTGCGCGCATTAAAAATACTTCTTGACCCTAATTCAGGGAAATAAGAGTGTATATTGAAGCGAAAATTCAACATGTACTAATTTCCCTGAATCAGGTTCAGGGAGGCATTTTATTTTTTGCCACCAAAACCAAATCCTGGCATCGCTACTGCCCTCCCCCAGCTGATCCTTCTCCCTACATCATTGAGCTAGACCCCATTTCCGGGTAGTGTCGTAGCCTGGCTGGGGGGGGGAGGAGAAGGTTTTTTTACTTTATCTCCCCACGAACAAAAAAGTACTCCAGATCACTGCCTATGGTGAAAACTTTTGTCTCTTCCTGTAAATTTATGTTTTTTTATATAATTTATATAAATTATTACATATCAAATTATATCACAACTTTTGCATAAATAATACTATTAATAATAATAAAAATTGATAGGCTTCTTTTTAGAGCTACAAAGAAACTGCAACATTCTTTGGAACTAAACACTTGGTTGTAGATTTAAACCATTTTTTTATCTTGTTGCATTTTTCTGGTGCTTTTATAACTTTGGTACTGGATTTCAATTCGCTTAACTTTTGAACTCTTCTGCATTCAAGAAGATGTTCATCGATTAGCTATAAAATTGATTAATTAGAATTAGGGGTGTATGTTTGGGAGACAAGATCAAAAGTTGTCCCTGGGGTTTAAAATTTTTCCCTGGCCGGAAGACATGTTGTCCTTGGCAGGGGAGGTAAAAGTTGTCCCTGTCCTGAGGATAAAAGTTATCCTGTGAGGGGGAGAGAGTGGGTGAAGTATTTAGTAAGTTTCAAGTTGGGAGAGGGGAGGAATCACATTTTCTCTGTCCTTTGTTATTTTACTTGTCTTGCTTAGTCATATACCTTAAGTTGAATTTCCATCCTATATCTATCTTCTTGGTTTTCTACTTGATCTTGAACTGCTCGAGACCTCGCCGCTTCGATCATACACAGTGCCATTGTGGCTGTATCACACACATCTGAATACAAATGGCACAAATAGGAGATATCATTGACCAAGTCAACTCTATCAGGACTAGAACTTGTCCAATGCTAAAAATTCATGGTCATTCAAGAAAATTTTTAACTGTTTTACCGAGCTAGCAATTCTTAACAATTCACTAAAAGTTGATTGCACCATCTTCCAAATTTGAGATCTTTCATCGGGAATCGTAGAGCGTTTTGATAGGCTATTTAAGGTATGAAAACAGTTGAGGTAAGCATCCTCGAAAAGTAGGATAATTTCTGGTGAAGCGGAACTAAAAATTATATTTTTAAAAAATTGCGGATTTAGAGGGGATGTGGCAAAGCTGGACATTGACTTCCCTCCCCCGAAATCTGCCAGATTGGGGGAGGATTGCCACGCTGTCCATCTTAGGATAGGTGAACACTTGGTATGTCAAAAAGTAGTCTTACTTATCAATAACATTATTTAAAACCCTAACACAAGATTTGAGAGCCTGAATTTTTTGCTCATCGGAAGAATTCGAGTCCAAGATTGTTGGCAAATGCTCTTGGATAACACCGTATTCTGGGAATGTATCACCAGTTAAAGCCAAAACTGTGCATAAACTGCCATACGCAGTACTTTCATTACTCTTCATGGAAGAAGAGCTTGATTTTTGAGAAATTGTTGAAATCGTTTTTGGAAGGCCTAAAATTTTAATTTTACATCAAGAACAGTAACGTAGGAATGGGAGGGAGGGAGAGAGAGAGCATGTCACACCAAAATGCCGAAAAGGTGCAGGCAAGGATCAAAATCTTAAATTTTTTGCTAAGCGCTTCAGAACGAGTACAATATCATGCGCTTGTAGGTTTTTCCATGACCGAGTGGCTAACATGCTCTGCCTTCACTCATAGTGCTCGGGTTCGATCCCACACCAAAAATCATTTTTTTATTTTGTCGTCAAAATTTATGAAAATTTTTGCATATCCACATTTTTATGCGGGGAACACCATGGTACTATTATTTTTCCATGAAAACTTTTGGAAAAATTGAGATTTTCCGATTTTTTCAAAAGTTTTCATGAAAAAATAATCGCGCCATCGTGTTCCTCGCATAAAAATGTGAATATGCAAAAATTTGCATAAATTTTGACAACAAAATAAAAAATGACTTTTTGATGTGGGATCGAATCCGCACACTATGAGTGAAGGCCGAGCACGTTAGCCAATCGGCCATGGGTCAAACACCCAAACCCTATGATATAGTACTCGTTTTGAAGCACTCGGTAATTTGGATCAATTGGCGAAATTTTTTTAAATTTTGGCCATTGCCTGCACCTTTTTGGCATTTTGAACCTAGAACAATTGCCCAAATTTTTTTATTTTTTCATTTTGAAAAAATTCAATTTTTTAATGTTCAAAATTTTTTAAATCCCTTACTTCTAGTCATAAGAGCCACATGTCTTTCGAATCGAGTGTTTACATTTTGTAGACATTTCTAGAAAAGTATGATTAAAAATCTTTTCTCGAAAATCATATTAGCCATTTGTACATACCTCAAGCAGGCTCGACATTTTCTGTAATCTAGTGTAGTTGTGTAATTGGCGATGTCTAATCTTTGAAATAATTATTGGTGGCAATGGGAAGGTATCACTTGTTTCAAGCTTAGAAATTGCTTTCGCGTAGGACTTTTCGGACTCCCTCATTAGAGTCTAAAAATTTGATTAATCATATGTATAAGGATTTCCCTAAAAGGCAAAAAGTTTAACACCCATGGTGCAGGAGCAAGTGGCGCAAAATTCATCTTGGATGAGGAGGGTTCGATCCCCGAAGATCGAAATTTGTTTCTATCTGCGCTAGGGATTATAACAAATATTGATTTTTTTACGATTTTAAGGGTCGCCACAAGCTATCGTGTCCCCACAAGCAACGGCACAAGCTATCGTACGGATTTCGTACGATGCCATTATACTGCGTCATACGACAGCTTGTGGCGATTTCGTCGTACCCTTACGTTAATTTTACGATTGTACGAAACTTCGTACGATAGCTTGTGGAGCCGTCGTAATTTCGTACGATAGTTTGTGCCGTGATTGTGGAAACCCTAATGAGTAACGATCATACCTGCTTTGCCCTACCAAGTGAAGAACAATCGATATTTATATGGTTTTCTTCTTCCAAAATTTTCAAGTTTTCATCAAAACGTGTACTTATTTCAAGACGGCGTTGGTTCAACTCCTTGAGTTCATTCAGAAGTTTTTGGTGGTCAAACTCAAGGTCGCTAAGGGCACGAAGGTTATGGCC
This sequence comes from Acrobeloides obliquus, assembly GCA_034698545.1. NCBI lineage: Eukaryota > Metazoa > Nematoda > Chromadorea > Rhabditida > Cephalobidae > Acrobeloides > Acrobeloides obliquus. Next base: position 8,343 of record JAQGBS010003602.1, read on the forward strand.
ATTGTGTCGATTAACACAGCATTCGAGGCAAGAAAGATGCTAAAAAAGTTATTTTAACAAAAAATGTATTTTTGTGCAATTTTATTGATCCTTCATTGAAAAAAATGAAAAAGTTTTTCGTTAGGTTTATACATTACCAACGGGGGGGGGGGAAACTGTTTCCCTCATGTAGCTAGCATCAAGCCAAAAGTTAAAGATTCATATAGCCTCGGGGTGGCGAAGCTGAGTTGAGACTTTGATTCCAAGTCTCAAGGCTATATAGCCAAGCCTCAGGATATAACTTAAAACATAAAAGCTATATAACATTTTTAAATAATGTAAATAAGTGCCGACCTTTTTTTTGGTCGATGCCATATAGCCTCGAGGTAACTTGTCCCCTCTTGTGCATGTATGGTTTGACCTAACGGAGATTTCCCCCTCTCCCTAGATACTCTGTCAAAAACCTTTCTAAATTTTCTTATGAAAAAGTTTTTTGAATTTTCTTGTAAAAATCATATTTTTTTCCTTTTTGTGATAATTTTATGCAAGGAATCGATTGTGCGCATTCCTGAAGCGTGAAAATGCTTGCTTGATCCTGATTCAGGAAACGGATAGGTGTATGGAGCGCATTTTCAAATCATTAAAAAATTTCCCTGACACTTATTTAAGCGAATTTCATGAAACCCTTTTAGCGAGTATACCCCATGTAGGAATATAAAAATCGCTTAAATAAGTGTCAGGGAAATTTTTAAACGATTTGAAAATGCATGCAATCGATTCCCCGCCTAGAAAGACCCCTAGACAGCCGAGTTTCCAGCAAAAATCCGACTTAATTCTCACTTCAATACACTTATTATTTTCCCTTAATCAGGGTCAAGCAAGCATTTTCACGCTTTGGAAATGCCGCAATTGATTACCCACATAAAATTACCCCTATACGGGTCATTTAAAAAAAATTTCCGATCAAAATTTATTTATTATGGACCACCCTAATAACTCAGTTGCATAAACAAGCCCACTGAGGAAGTTCTATGCAAAATTTTCAAGACTCTTGTCCATTTCAAATTCTCACTGAGTCTCATAACCCTCTCCCTATCCCCTAGACCCGCCACTAGCCTTGACATACTCATCTAATTTCAACAAAAATCTCGTTATCTCAAATCTATGTCATTTTTGCTTGAGGCATTTTCACACAAATTTCTTGTTAAACCAATATTTACAAAAAAAGAGAAAAATTTTAACAATAGCAAAACAAACAATAACATAACCCACCAAGATTCGGTCATTTTGATGACATCTTTGACAAAACCGACTCGTTTTAACCCTTTGTTCTGTGCCCAATTTCCGCTTACAATCAGCACACCTACTCATCTCATTTACCTTAAAAAATTTTTAATTATAAAAATTTAAAAAATCAAACTCACAGCTTTCAACAGATCCCTTCCGGTTTCATTTGAACCAGTTTTAAGGTATTGCTTCTTTGCCCATAAGCTGCTTATTTTCGGATTGAAGCGAGCTGAACCTTTCCGCGATACGAATGGGTTTACTTGGTTTAGCGGTTTTTCGGAGGTTTTCTCAAGAGCTTTTGTGGGTTCACTATCGGTACTAGAAGAAGTTTTGTTTGTATGCGCGAATTTTATATTCCAAGAGCCACTGGCTATTGAAGATGAACCAGTAGAGTAATTATCAGTGACACGAATCACAGTAATATTGAGATCTCGTCCACGTTTGACATTTTCTAGCATTTCTAAATTTGTAGGCATATATTGGGTCAATCTAAATGTTTCCGGTTTGTGAACCAGATCATTAGGAAAATTGATCCGAGAGAAAAATCGATTGCCCGTATTGCCACGGAGGGAGAAAGTGTGGAAAAAATGGCGACAGAACAAATGAATAAAATTTTCTTTTCAATAACACGAAAAAGATTGTTGTGAAAAAATTGATTTTCTCGGCAAGAACATTAGCAATTTGAATAATTCTTTTTTTTAACATTATCTACGAATTCGGCCGTCGAGCATGCGTCGTTTATTTTAAAAACATGTTTGAATTTTTGAACCATTCGAAATTTTCAAAAGGATGTGTAGCTCGAAGTTTTTGTCCAATTTTCATAATCGATCCCTCAAACGTTTCCTCTCGATGAGAGCAACAATTCTACGTTCCGTTTTTTTTGTAATTCAATCAAAAACTTAGAATTTTTCCCAAAAAACATGTTTTTTTGACAATTTTTTGTAAAACATTCTAAGTTTTTGATTGAATTACAAAAAAGCGGAGCGTAGAATTGTTGCTAGCATCTAGAAGAATCGTTTGAGGGGTCAACCATGAAAATCGGACAAAGACTTCGAGATACACACCCTTTTGAAAATTTGTCGCCACTTTTGGCTATACTTTCCCCCACCGTGATTGCCAACTTGATAACACTTTCCTAACTCTGACTCAGCGAAGCGGGAATTGTATTGAAACGAAAATTAACTAAAATTCAAATCTTAATAAAAAGGGGAGATTTTTCATTTTCCGGCTTAGAGGGGTATGTCCCGCTTTTCCCTTGCCTGTGGCACTGGATATGGCTTAAAATGAGTTATGCAAGGGAAAAAAATTAAAAATTAAATTTTTTTTATGGTTCGACAAGGTGCGCAATCAATTTTACGCATATAAAACCCCTGAGGAGTCATTTTCATACAGATTTAGCGCAATGCTCAAAAGCTGTGAGATTATTGATCAACCCAACATATGTCAAATTTTAAGGAAAAAAAGTATAAAAAAACTTACTACACAAATCATAATTAGTCGGTGCATTTATAGCAATTTTGGAATTAAATGATCTTCTACAAGTTGGACATTTGATTGAATCCAATAAGTAATACTAAAAATCTTTTTTTTACTTTAAAACTATATTAACCAACCTGTTGGTGGCAACATAAGGAAAATAAACAATGCTCACAAAAATTGTGTCCACAGGGTA
>JAQGBS010003603.1:0-11279 GCA_034698545.1 Acrobeloides obliquus
AAAACCCCCCAAAAATACCCCAAAAAGCCAAGAAATTGAATTTTGGGGGGGGGGGGGTTTTGGGCTCAGATCTCGGTGAAAACGGCCTATGGGCCGCTAATTTTAACGCAGAACATCTTCATAAATCTATTGAAGATTTTTGGGGAAAAAATCGGAAAAATCTGGGTTACACACTTGTTAGTGTCTTCTCCTTGTTAGTGAAAGGACGTTTTGCATTGCGTTTCCAATTTTGCTAGAGCCAGGTGGACCTATCATTTTTTCCATGAGTGTAGTCAAATGGGTCAAAGTTGACTATTTTTAAATTAACCTTCTTAGTTTAAATTTTTAGTTAAAAAAATCCATAATCACAACCAAAGAAGAAATGAAACAAAAGGCAAGGGAGAAAAAATGGCGACTTACTGCTAGGCAAGCTGCATTAAAAGCAGGTGTATCAGAAGATCAGTTCCCGACAAATATTCAAAAAATTCCAAAAATTAAAGGAGATCGGAAAACAAATAATCTGTTGGCAGTGAAGAAATATCAAATAAAAAAGAAGGAAATGAAGTTGAAAAATAAAGTTGGTTGAAATTGTATTTTTTTCATGTATATTAAATTTATTGTTTGAAAAATAATTTTTTGAGAAATGATAGGAAATGATTCAGGGCTTTGGCAGGAAGTTGAAATTCAAAATCGCAACTCAAAAATCGCTAACTTCAAACGATTATTATCTCGACAACGATAACGATTCAGAATTTACTGTAAAAACAAAAAATGCTCCATTTTTCATGAATTTCCCGAATATATATAAATTATGGCAATTATGGATAATATAATGCTTTGACCCACCTAGCATGCCCCAACTGAAATTTGAGATCTTTTTTTAAAATTGTGTGAACCGTGCCATAGGAAATAAGGAAAGCGTTTGTGACGCGTCTGATCGACGCTCCCGGGATTGCAATCGTCTTTGCCACTGCTTCGATGTTTTCTGGGGTTCTAGCTGTCCTTGAAAAATCAAAAAATGTTTAAAAATGACAAAAAAAACCACTTTGTTCTTTCATGTTTCTTTTTTCCCACAGAACCACAGTTTCCAAAGTTTTGATCCCATCGGTACAAAGATGGCTTTGGGGGGATTTTTGTGCTTCTACCATGCTCTCTACGTAGCCTCCGGGTAAATCTCACAGTAATCTTCTTCAATAAAAATATGCACAAAATAAGCTTTTTCTTAGTGCGAAAAGTTCATTTTTGTTCAAAAATAGCTATTTTTAAAGAAATGGCTATAAAAATCCAAACAATACATTTGGGTTAATTCTCTTTGAATATGAAATGGGATGCCGCGGGGTATTCGAAATTGGCTTGGGTCAAAAAATGGTGCCAAAATGAATGAGATATGAGCAAAACAAATGGTCCAATTTAAATTGATCACCTTGTATTGTGAAATTTTTCATATTTAATAAATCAAATCAATTCTAAAAAATTTATCAGTAATTTTCACATGCAATTTAATTATAAACAGTTTAATAAAAAGTTATCAGCTTTTATGGCAAGAGTATGCAATTGAGAAAGAATTTGAATGCGAAAAATAATTGTAAAGTATGCGTTTATTCTTTTTTTTAATTATTTTTACGGATCTTCCTAATACTTATACTCATTCTTTATTTGTGCGAACTATTCGAGCTATCCCAGAAAACACTTGTCATGGGTTCTATGAAAATGACACTTCTTGTTGCTGCACTCATGTAATAAGACTAGATGGTCTAATTTCCTTGGATCCAATAATAGGCATAATTGCTGGAATTATAGCTGGATTTGGTTTATTTTACACACAACTGCATCAAGGCGATAAAAAAAATCACAACAATAAAAGGAAAATAATGAATATTAATTATTTTAGTATAAAAAAGTTAAGAGTAAGACAAATTTTTAAAAGGCAGAGTGATAAAAAATATGCCACAAGAAAAAAGAATGTAAGAAGAAAAAAAAGAAACAATTGGTTGGAAGAAAAATACCAAATGATCAAAGGATTTTTCAATGATATATTCGATAAAATTTTTAATAAAAGTGTATACTTTTGGATTGGTATAGTTTTAGGTAAGTACAGGATGGCCCAATAAAAAGTGGCTTTTTGTGATTTTTTGAGTCACTGTTTATAAGGATTTTCTTCTTCATAACAGAAAAGTTTTTACAAAAAGTGGTATTCTACAAAGTTGTTCTTGAGATCACGACGGACAACTTTGTAGAACATTACTTTTTGTGAAAAAATTTATGTCATGAAGAAAAGCCATATGAATTGGGTCCCAAAATCGCAAAAAGCCACTTTTTTATGGACCACCCTGTATAATATTAACAATAGCAAGGATATTGTGATATTTTATGAAAGAATATTTGATTTTTGATTGCGACATTTTTTTAAAGTTCCACGGGAATTTTTGGGCTTCATTTGAGGGGGGGAGTATTTTCTAAATTTTATCGTTTTATTGTTATGGTCATAACTCCTAGTATACTCGAAAACCTTCTGAGATTTACACATTGATCCAGGGAAAATCGTATTGAAGCGAAAAGCCAGACATAAAATTCAAAAAATTTGTACCCTTATGGGTCGAGCGATAGCTCGTTGAATTCCTTAACGCATGCCGAACAACTTTAGTTCTCACACTTAAAGTTGTTCGGTATGCGTTAAGGAATTCAACGAGCTATCACTCAACCTATATTGGTGCATATTTTTTGAATTTTATGATACCGACTGTATTTTCGCTTCAATACATTTTCCCTGGATCAATGTGTAAAGCTCAGAAAGTTTTCGAGCATAGATAGGGATAATTCTTCGACCATTCTATTTTCTTCAATCCATATATATGAAAAATAATAACAAGAAAATGATCTACGATCAAAAATAGGCATATGCAAAAAATTTCATGTCGATCAGAAAAAGTTTAAATTCGGGCCGGGATTTTTCAGGATCTTCGTATTTTTGTAGTCCAGGTTCCCAGAAATAATTTGAAATATTTGTGATTAACTTTTTATTGAAGCAAAAACTTGGTATTACCCCCCTTTAAAGGAGAAACGTGCGTCTGTTTATATGGGCAAACTTTTTTCCTACTCTTTTTTACTTTTTTTAATCTGTCCAGAATTTTGTCCTGTTTCCAAAAAAGTCTCGACTCTGGAAAAAATCATCTAGAGGATCTATGCGTACCCCCTAGCCCTTAAATAGAGGTGTTTGGGCAATTTTTAAAAAAAATCCAATGTTATGGTGCTCGATCTTCTCCTCTCATCGAGTAGAATCGAATGGCGAAATCCGTTTTTAAAAATTCGCATATGTTTTGAATTACCCGGAAGCGGTCGGACATTATCTAGAGCAGTTGGAAATAAAAAAACGCCGGAGACACGTCGGTCTATTGGGAGCGGTCTGAAATTAGCGGGAGAGATAGGAAATAAAAGCACCGGAGGAGCGTCGGTCTATCGGGAGCGGTCGGTCGGAAATTTATCGAAAGTAGTCGGAAATTGGCGAGAGTGGTCGAAAGCAAAAGCACACGAGACGCGTTGGTGGAAAAAGCATCCCGAAATCACCAATCGGAGTTCGACGCTAAAAAGCTCCGGAGGCGCTTTTTAGCATCAAACTTATTTTATACCGAATTAGCACAACAAAAACAATGTCAACTTTCGAAAAACTTGTGCACTAGGGGATTTTACGTAAAAAGAATCGATTCCTGAAGAATTGAGCAATGAAAAATTGACTGTGGACTGTACTTAGGTCTTTTAAGGTCAGTAGCGTAAACAATGGGATGGGGAAGGTCGATATGCTCCATTTTGACCCGCAAAGCTCGACCAAAATATGATCAGGTTGAGCTCGGAGCTGCCCTAATCGCTTGGATTCGTATTTTTCGACCATAAAAATCCCACAGACACCGAAATTGCTGGACTTTGACACGTATGTAACGATTTTCCATGTTGGGACCCTTGTCCCTAAAGTTTCTCTTGTCAGAGTCATAGAAAATTTTTCATCACTCAATTCTTGTGAGAATCGTTTTCCCGTACGTAAAAATCCCCTAGAGCACAATTTTATCGAAAGTGGATATTGTTTTTGTTGTGTTAATTCGTTATAAAATGTTGTGACAGAAATTTTGGACCATCCTGTATAAAAATTGAGGTCAGAATCCCATGATTTTTAGCATATATTGTATCTCCATTCATTCGGCTTGTCTTAAAACTTGTATTTAATGCTGATTCTAGACTTATAAGAGTGTTTGAACTTATAACATCGTTTCTTACAGTGTAAGTTATATATTTTTAAATTTTATACGAATTTTTTTAAGATTGTGTTGTCCACTTTTAAACCAAGCTTTTTCGCAGCATAAAAAAAGTAAAAAGAGAGAGGAAGGAGATATTGGAGTTAGTATAATAAACAGATGGTGGAATAGTTTTAGATTATGGATTAAGAATTTTTGCATTTCAATAAAAAAGCTTATAAATAATTGGGAGTTCTTGCCAATAATTTTATGCTTTTCTGGATCAGTTCAAATGCTAGGCAATATGCCATTTTCAGATAAATTAAATCCTGAAAGATTTTTAGAATATTTTACAAGTTTACGTAAGAGCTGTTTTAAAAATTCCTTAAAATTATTTAATTTTTAGGTTTTATTGGAATGCAGATAAGCTTGATACTTATATTCGTTATTGCAATACTTATGTATTCGAACAAAGTTTTTCGAAAAAAAACACAGTCTTTAATCAGAACAATAACTTGTGGAAAGGTGTTATGGAAAAATATTTTTTGGATAAAAGTTATTAGTCAACTTTGCTATTATGTTTCGTCTAAAGCTTTTATGTTTTTCGCACTAGAATATTTAACTGTGGCTATTTGGGTTAAATGGAATTGCTACCCACTCAATGCATCTATATGGCTATTTATTTTAATGTTTGCCTATGCTTTGGCTTTTTGTATTGCACTCTCGTTTGTAAAACTGTTCATGGCATCATTAAAAAACGCTGACACTATTTGGATAGTAGCAGCTAGCTATGGAGTTGAAATCATTATTTATACTATTCTAAATTGGATTTTTACGGAAAAAAAGATTTGCAATTATTCTGATATATTTGAATTATTAGTTGGAATGGTGAATATTATTGCAGCTTTGTATTTTCTTTTAAAATATAAAGTCCAAAAAGATGAAAAAAAAACAGAAAAATTATAACACTTTTAGTAAATGTATCCTGAATTATGGCACAATCGGGTAGAAAATAGTTTTGTGTTCGAGGTTGTATATACAGGCTGCCAAAAAAACCAGAATTTTTTGATTTTTTGAGGAAATTTTCGCTAAAAATTTATATATATTTTTTCAAAATAATCATATGAGAGTTTCCATGTGAGAAGTCGTTTGCGCGCATTTTCAAACCGATAAACAATTCCCTGCCCTTAATTAGCTCAATCCCTGATCTGAATCTCAATAGTAACAAAAAGCGGTTTTTTGAACTGATTCAAGGTAAGGAAAGCGTTTTCATGACTTGAAAATCCGCTCAAACGATTTCTAGCATAGAAAAACCTCTATATTTTTGGTTTAGAAACAATAAAAAACAGGCTAAAAAGACGTTGTTTAGAGCTTTTTTCGAAAATTTATGTTTTTTGGGGTCTAAAAATCTATATTTTTTGGGGACTGGAATATTTTTTTTTAGTTTTCTACCGTTTTTCGGTATGGGAACATAGCGAAGTCGATTTTGAAAATTCGAACTTTTGAAAATTTCATTTTTTCAAAATCTCAAAAAATCGACAAAGATTCAATTTTCGACCCCTAGGGTAGAAAATTTTACAAGAACAGCTTGGCCATTCGATTCACCGTTAAATTTTACCTATATTCATATCAAATTTTGATCGATTTATAATATTTTAACGAAATACGCGATTTCGGTATATAAATGGTTCCCCCTTTAAGAACCTATTTTCAATTTCAAATAATTTTCAGATGCTACCCCCAAAGCCAGGAAGCATTAAAAACGTTAATATTGAGAGACAATTTTTCGAAAATTAGAAAAAACGTCATTTTTAATTGACATTTTTTTAGGCATGGAGGCAGTCTCCGATTTTTGATCCCAGTTACATCCTTGCTCCCAACTTAGGTTCTGACTGAGTCTTTGTCTTATCTCATCGATCCCAACAAACATTTATTGTTGTGATCCCTTTTGTAACATTCAGGAAAACTAAATTTAACATTACGGTTTAAATTTAACATTCGAATGTCGTGAATTGTGACTTAATTTTTGTTTAAAAATAAAATTTTATTGTTAAAATCTATTTTTATATCAAGTTTCATCTAGTTACTATTTTCGCTTTGATAAATCTTTTTAGGTTATTATTTATTAGATTTTGTAACGAAAAATATGAACAAAACAGCATATTGTGATGGATTTATTTACGATAATCCAAATTGTTATTGTTCTTTACATATTGAAGGCTTTAAAATGATTATATTAATTTTATTGGGTCTCGTTTCATCTATACCTCGTGGTTTTGGCTTAATGGTATGTTAGATTTTATTAAGAAACAAAATAACCTAAACAATTTTAGCTTATGTTATTTTTATGGGGATTAAAGTTAAATAAAGAAAGAAAATCTTTAATACACTTAAAACGTTGGGAAAAATTTTTAAATTTTTTGGACCAACATAAGTGTTTTAAAATTTGTTTGTTTGTAATCTCATGGCTTATCTCTTATATTCATTGTAAGTTTATGTTTAAAAGTAAATTAAGAGACATTATTTTATTATTATGTGCATCTTTATTTTAGGGATCTTAGGAGCTGGTGTTTTTGGTGGCTTTATAGACCTAATTTTTCGAATTACCGAAGATGCCGATAATAAAGAATATGCATTTGTTAGATGGCCTTCGTTGAACTTATTTTCTTTTTTAATTCCATTTATATGTGTGCTATTGGGGGAAAAATTTGCAAAGTAAGGGACCGTTCAAGTATTACGTAATCGAATTTTTACGATTTTTGATCCCCTCCCTGTAATTCGGCATTATCTTTTGACTACTTCTCCCCAATAATGCATTCGAACCTCGATATCACACGTGTACCAACACCCCTGATAATTTTGACTTTCTGCGGGCGAAAAAACATAAGGGGGGACCAAGGTGATTTTTTTCGATTTTTTCAAAAATCACCTTGGTCCCCCTTATGTTTTTTCGAAAAATTTCCAAAATTTTGAACAAAAACATAAGGGGGACCATGGAAAAAGTAAACATATGTTCGTATCTCTTCTGTCCATCCGTCAAATTGCACATATAAAGCTATAGATAAAAAGCATCGAAAAATTGCGCTTTTTGTTCAAGGCTCTAGTTTAAAAATTTTGACAGATTTTTATTATACGGTGTAGAATCCGTTGAAATTACACTATTCCGAGCTGTTCTGGTCGATTTATGGCAAATACATTGGAAGTATATGTTAATTTTTGCAAAAAGCCGATTTTTAGGGTTTTCTAATGGTTTTCATAAAAAAATCAAATCAAATTCGTAATCAGCACCCAAAATTACCCCTAGAGGATCCAAATTTGCAAGAATATAAAAACACGCAAAAATTAATGAACGCGGGTGGAAGGACCAGGAGGCGTGAATAATCGCTGATTTACCACTGTGCTATGTTGGGTGGATGGGACTAGACTTTTTGCACACTTTCGCTCGCCGTGTATTGGAGTCCCGCATTTCTGTAAAAGTGGGTTTTCTTCACCATTTCGTTGAATTTTTAGATGCGGCTTTTTAAAGTTGGTCATGGCGTTTGGCGCAACTTATGCATATGTTCTTGTTCGAATAGTCAAGTGGTAAGTATTTTTTCAGACCAATTGACTTTTTTCAATTTTCAGTTTTTCGAAAAATTGAAAAAAGCTAATTTCTCTGAAAAAAAGTGAAAAAATACTTACCACTTGACTATTCAGACAAAAAAATATGCATAAGTTGCGCCAAATGCCTTGACTATCTTTAAAAAATCGCATTTAAAAATTCAACAAAATGGCGGAGAAAATGCATTTTACTGAAACACTGAACACCAATAGTATTTTTCGTGTTAAAATGCAGTCATAATAAAAAAACTACCAAAATGGAGTGGAATCAGCGGCCGATTTACAAAAGTCGACAATCGCCAAATTTAGTTTAGTGATATAAAATCGATAGTGGTGGCTAGACTGTTCAAAGGTCCGGGCCCGGACCAGATAAGGTCCAGACCAGAGATGTAAACGTGTACTGAACGTGTATTGAGACTTAAATAAACCAAACTTGTATGAACATCCATAAGCTCGAAAGAGTTTGAGCATAAAGCAGACTCCTATTATTTTTCCTTAAATTTTCTAGAAAAAACAAAATTTTAATGGGCATACTTTATAATCGTTCAGAATCGGTCACCACACGTTACAAATTTCCTTAGAATGTTCATAAAAGTTTGGTTTGCTTAAGTCTATGGGAGAAAAAATTTGATGAGAAATTCTTATGCTGCTGAAACGGTTAATATACATTTCGAAAGTAAACATTTCGGAAGTGGGGAAAAAAATCCGGGGATAATAGCCAATTGGTCCAAAGCAAGATAAGCAATGTTGGACCCGCAGGTTCGGTCCCACTAGGGCAAAATTTTTTTCTTTAGATCACTTTCGAAATTTATATCAACCGCTGAAACTAGTAATCTAATCGAAAATGATTCGATCAACTTTTCAATCCTTTTATAGTCGGCGCGAAATTCGCATAATTTCGAAAACTTTTAAGAAGTATAAAAATGCTGCGAGGTAAACGTTCGAAAAATTTTTGTGGGAAAAAACCGTAGTGAAAATCCAAGGCCTGTTTCAATTGTTGACTAGTGACTAGAAAATAAAATAGGTGAATAGTATAACTTTTTGACAGATAATCCCATGACTAGTTAGGTTTTTTGAAGCTAAAACATTATGTATTATACTCTTATATATTATCGATTTGTTTGTGTTATCATCAGTGCAAGATTAGTTGAGGTGTTAAATCGATGTTTCATGAAAAGTGATGTTCTACAAAGTTGTTCCTTATATTACATCTGTGAATGGAATTTACATTTGTGAGTGGAAAATTATATTCTATATAGACAAATCATGGCTTGGTCTAAGTGTAGAAGATTTCACTCTGTGAATGAAAGTCATATCCTGTTAGACAAATCATGGCTTTGTCTACATGTGGAAGATTTCACTCTGTGAATGGAAAATCATATTCTCATATCAGGCAAATCATGGCTTGGTCTAAGTTCTTGTTTTTAACAATATTTTTTCGTTTTAAGGTATTATCGGTCATTTTATTTACGCATGAAATATTTGACAGACAAATAATACAAAGTCGTCCTTTTATCATAGCATACACAGAAAATTAAAACAAAACATAATAAACTCAAAATTCAAAAAGAAAACAAACGATAAGATTAGAACAAGATTATAAGATTGGGTAGACAAGATTATACGATTGGGTTGATTTTTTCTTAGAGAAATCACATATGAATCATACGGCCCAAATCATTCCAAGAATATCGAGTGCTAAACGTTTCCCAGCATCTTCTGACACGGCGTCTCGGATACGGTTCACTATGGTTGCCACTTCACGGTCTTTTGATAGCTGAAAATTTGAATTTAAAAATGATTTTTGGATCCAAAAATAGGTCAATTATTAAGATCGAAATATGTTATAGCGCACCTTAATCACAGACGAATCACCCCACATTAAAGTGGCTATAGTTTGCATTAAACGGATAAGTGCCGGTTGAGAATAGTCGCCAAAATTTTGAATATTCTCTGTCCCACTGATCACTGCTCGGAGAGCGTCTTCCCTTGGACCCAGCTCCATCACATCGCCTTGTTCAGTTTCTAGTAACAGAATCAAACTTAGGTTCGCCAAGGCACTTGTTGCGGCCAACTGAAAAAAATGTCGATTATTTCACCGATTACATTTGATCACACCTGAACAGCTGGTTTCAATATCTTGATTTGGCTAACCAACAAACTGACATGAGTAGTAAAATCACGCCTTAACATTTCACGTCCAGATTCATATGAAGCTGCGTTCGTAAATGCACGACAGACGAGAATTCGCACCGGATCTGGCGGCTCTGACACCAATAAATTGGTTAGGCGTTGAAGAGTTTGGGTGCCATGGCCCTAAAATAGACGATAATAAATTGGATTTTGTACCGAAATTTGAAGGAAAAACCGATTTTAAATGTAAGATAAATTTTTGACAAAAATCATTTAAGAGCCCAAAATTGGTCTCAAAAATCAATTTTGGACACAAATTTGAGCTATAGTTTGAACATGATAAATCGATTTTAAAAAGGGCTTCAAATTAAAAAAATCAGACACAAGTACATATCTAGGATTCAGCAACTGGGGGCAGTATCATAGCCAGGATTTTTTTCAATGAGGGGGTAATTTTAGTGACTACAAAAATTATGGGTTCCCACTCATATTTTTTCGATTTTGTCCAAAAATTTCATTTTCCTCCTTATTCTCTCCATCAAGCGCAAAATTTTTTATTTTGAAATACAGCTGAAAATGCTAAGAAAAAATTCAATTTTCGACGAAAATTATAGTGAAATCTTTGAGTTAAAGCAAAAGCATAGCCATAGGCAAAAAGTTTTGTTGCAAAATGATTGTTTTTATGGTGAAAATGACCAGAAATTGTGAAGAATTGGTGAAAATAATGTAAAAATTGGCGAAAACAATGTCAAAGTTGGGATTTTTTTAGTTAAAAATGGGAAATTTAAAACATTTTGTTGGAATTCTTGAGTTAAGGTAAAAAATCAGCTCCGCAGGCGAAATTTTTTTTGAGAAATGCTTGTTTTTAGCTGCAAATAAACAATTTTGGTGGAAAAATAGCCGATTTAGTTAAATTTTTCAGGCAGCGCCAAAAATCAAAACAAAACATTTTTTTCCAAATCAGAACATTTCTAATAAATCAGACCCATTCGAAGCCCTGATTTTAAACCCGATTTCGAGAACATTTTTAGACCCAAAAAATTAACTTTGGACTCAAATTTGAGTTCAAATATAAATTTTTGTAGAAAATTTGATCTCACTTTGGATCCAAAACTGTGGCGTAGCCAGAAATAGGCAATGCTAGGAGTGGTGGTAACTCGAACTTTTAAGTAGGTTACATATCACCCAGGAGTGCCGCTCGAAGAAACTGCGAACGTGTTAGCGCTCGGTACGTACTTCATGAATCGAACAAAACACATTGTTCAAAGACGGATTCAACAATGCCAAACGAAACACGTCCAAAATCGGTGTAATATTAGAAAGATGCCAGTCCAAACCACGCTT
>JAQGBS010003604.1:0-11279 GCA_034698545.1 Acrobeloides obliquus
TTTCTGCTAAAGTTCAATGGCATGAAGGAATTTTTCTTACTCATTTACAGAAAAAGTGTATTAAGAATTTGACTACACAACCAAAATTTGGCTACAAAACAGAAATTGGATCAAAATTTCGAAGCGAAAAACGCTTCCCTGAATCAGGGAAGACCTATGTATTGAAGCGAAAAGTTGCAAAAATCGCATTTTTACGACTTTTCACTTTAATACATAGGTCTTCCCTGAATCAGGGAAGAGATTTTCGTTTCGAAATTGTCAAATTTGGATCCCCCGCATTTTTTACCCCCTAGGATTTTTCGAACTTTTTGCGGCCGGAGAGGGGAGGGTCTATCAAAAATCGTAAAAAATGTCAAAAAAATTTCATTTTGACTAAAAAAGGTTGCCAAATGCGATTTATGCCACAAAAATGGCCAAAATTGTGATTATTTGCTAAAAAAAGCGATTTTTTTATTGCAATTAAAAAAATTACCCTTAGGGTGGGTTTCTCTTTTGCAAAACATTCGCAGCCTTAAAAATGTGCCGCACCCGCACCCAGATCCGTTTTAGTCCTATCCGGGAGGGGTCATCTCATAAGCAGTTTGACTCCCCCCTCCCAATTTATAACCATGAAGAGAGGGAGGTCAACTGCCCAAGTACCAAAAATTTATGACATTATATTGATAAGGTAAAAATATAAGTCAAAAATTAAGCATCTTAACAAAAAAAAAGATAAAACATTGAGCAGATTATCACTTTATTTGTTGACTACACGCGTTTATATTATGTCTAAATTTTTCTCTTCATTAACATTATTCTTATTTATAAATAAGATTTCTTCTGAATGCCCTCCCGGAGCATTTCATGGACTAACTTCGGACCGATGCTACAAAATTTTCAGGACTCCAACAGCTTTTATGGATGCAGAAAACGCGTGTGTTTTGTTGAATGGTCATCTCACTTCGGTTATCAATGGGTTTGAGAATTCATTTTTAGAAAGTAGGTTTTCAAAAAAAGTTTGTTATCGACGCGAAAATTCAGGTATTGCAAAATCGGTGCTTGTGAACGGTGAGCAAATTTGGTTGGGTGGAAGCCGGCTGATGGTGCCCGGGACTTGGACATGGAATGATGGGAAATCTTTTAGTTATACAAACTGGGCTAAAGGTAGGTGAACTTCACTCTCTATGTATTGTAGCTTTTCAGGAGAGCCTGTCTCAACCACAGGAAACGACTGCATAGCTCAAGGACTACTCTCTGGAACGTGGAGTGCTTCAAAATGTTCACTTGCTCTGCCATATATTTGTGAAGTTTCGCCGACTTCTAATCAAGGAAGTACGTGTCCTGCGCCGCCTTCTTGTACTCAACAGCCATGTATTTGTCCGACACCGATCCATAATACTTGTCCTGATCAATGGAAGTATTTTAACTATACCAGAGAGTGTTATTACGTAAGCTTTGACCGTTTTTATCCATTTACAGCTATAAATCGATTTTTAACTCAATTTTGAGCTAAAAAATCGATTTTTAACCTCATTTTTAGCTGAAAATTGATTTTTGACCCAAATTTGAGCTAAAAAATTTATTTTTGACCGGCTTTTGAGCACAAAAATCGATTTTTAACATGTTGAAAAATCTTTTTTTGGCCCAATTTTGAGTTGAAAAATCGATTTTTAAATAATTTTTAGCTAAAAAATCGATTTTTGACCCAATTTTGAGCTAAAAAATCGATTTTAAAACTGTAATTTTCAGATTGGAACAGCAGCCGATTGGGAAACGGCTCGTTTATATTGTTTGCAGTTAGGAGGACAACTCGCTTCGATTCATAGTGGTGAAGAAAATGCTTTTATATACGGTAAGACCATTCAGGGGGAAGACATCAGGAACGTTTTTTACGAAAATCGCTTTGAAATAGTTTTTTTTAATACTAAAATGGCGTTTTTTGGCTAAAAATGGTTATCTTTTGCTAAAAAAGCGATTTTTAGGCTAATTTTCGACCGCATTTTTCGGGGTGGTGATCAAGCCCATTTTTTCGAGGGTTCGGGGTGCACCTCTCTAACCAGGTATGCTGATATCATGGGCATAACTCGTTCCGAATTTGGTTATCAACCGGATCTAGATCCGCCCAAGTTTTCAGATAGACTTTTGAGGTATCCTAGATCAACTAAGGACCAGTTTATGTCTAATTATTGATTTTTAGACATCGGAAACCAGACAGATATGTGGACTGGTTTGAACAACTACAATGGAAATTGGGGCTGGATCGATGGCACTCCATTGGACTACAAAAATTGGGATTGTCTTAGCTGTCTTGTAAATGGCGAGCATGAACATTGCCAACCAGATGGACCAGGCAACTGTTGCAACTGTGCTCACATGGGTTTTATATGCGGGGATAAATCGAGCGCATGGGACGATGAACCTTGTACGACAATATCTAATTTTGTTTGTAAACGATCTTCTACTACTAACTGATTGTTTGATTTTTTAATAAAAAATTTTCTTGAACCCCCCCCCCTCTAAGCGATCAATCGCACGGCGCTATAGTGCCTCAACTTTTTTTCATTCCCGTTGAAATGAACTATAGTTCATTTATAGTAGTTTATTTTTAAAAAAGTATAATTTCTTAGGCTCAAAAATTTGTGACAAAATCAAAAAATTTATGTACAAGTTATTAAATGGAAAATAAGATTGATCTGTTGAGGTTCATAGTCGGGTTACAGTCATGTCTGAGGCGTAATTGTACATTCTTATTGGCTGTGTAAACGATTGAGATGGCGGAAGTTTTCGAGGCGGTACAGGAGGTTTGTAAGACCTTGAGCTGGAACTTGGTGGAAGAGGACTACGAACAATCGAAGGCTGAAAATTCAAATGTGCAATTTTGATTAATATTGTCATATGTTATAAGGATATCTGCTCATAATGTACAGTAGCGAAAAATAAAATCCGACCAAACTTTAAAATATCATACCTCCGTCAAATCCGTTTGGGCTGCACGATATCTCATTGAATTCCTGAGATCACGGCGAACAACTTTTAGAACATCAATTTTCATGAAACAATTTCTCTGATGGAGAAAACCATATGAAAACAATGATTTTTGAATGATATTTCTAACATAATTCAATCAAAATATCAATATTTTTATAAGGATTTCCTACATCACAGAAGTTTTTCATGACAATTGATGTTTTATAAAGTTGTTCGCCGTGATCTCAGGAATTCAATGAGCTATCGCTTAGTCCAAATGGATTTAAAATAACGGAGATATGGCATTTTAAAAATTGGTCGGATTTTATTTTCCGCTACTGTATGTGAAAATCGAAAAATTCGTCAAAAATTGAAAGTTTGGTTAAAAATCGAAAAATTCGTCAAAATTGAAAATTTCATCGTGTATTAAAATTTGAAAATTTTAGGCCCATCACAATTTTTGCAAGCTGTATTTCAATTTTCCCTGTTGACACAAGCTTACCTTTGGAGGTATTGGCGGAGGAACTTTGGTTCGAATAACTTTAGGCAATGTTGATGAAAGTTCCCTATTTATTTCATCTTGCTTGATTTTGTTTACAAGACTCGAGCTCAAGTTGGTTCGAGAAATTGTTACTTTCGTACTCGAAGAAGAGACAGAGGATGAACTACTGCTTAGCGATGATTTTGATTCAGTTTCAGAAGCAACTATTGGAATTGGTTTCGCACTCGATGAAATTTTCCTCAAGGTTTCACTGTCTAAAAGTTTTCCATTAGCCGAAATAATAAAATTTGATCAAAAATCGACTTCTATAACCAGATATCAACATTTTTCTTATTAAGTTACATCCTTGAAAAGCACGATTTTTTGAAAACGTCTGTATTGGCACGAAAACATGAGTTTCGTTCAAAAAGACTGATTGGATTGTATTCAGTATACACTCTTTACTACTACTGAAAAAAATTCATCGAAACAGAGTGAGAAATGCTAATTTTAGATGCATTTTTTGGGCTGCAGATACTTATGAAACAACCTAATACATGGTATAAACTTGACATAAATTTCTATGGAATCAAAACAAATTACCTATTTCATCAACATCATCATCATCACTTAGCCCAATTTTTAAGTTAATAACATAGGTATTTGGAAGGACATCGGATTCAGGTCTGCGCTTTTTTGTCATGTGATTGAGTTGGCTTTCATCCGGCGTGGTTTCTTTAGCATTATTCTAAACAACATCTCGAATTGTGTCTCGACATCGTTTGAATTAGTCGGAGTATTGACACGAAAACCCTGAATTTTACATTTTTTTAAATATGCTTAATTATTGGGTATATTTAAAAAACAAAAAAGACGGCATTCTTTATAGCTCGACGAGACGAACAAAACGGCACAAAATTTATCCAATTTGATCATTGTTTTGAGTTATTGAAACGAAAACTCTGATTCAGGGGTTTTCGTTTCAATAACTCATTACAATAATCAAATTGGATAAATTTGGTGTCGTTTTATTCGCCTCGTCGATCTATAAAGAATGCCGTCTTTTTTGTTTTTTAAATACACACAATAATTAAGTGCATTTAAAAAAATGTAAAATTCAGGGTTTTCGTGTCAATAGTCCGACTAATTCAAAGGATGTAGAGACGCGGTCTCGAATTCGAGACGTTTAGCGTAGCCTTAGTGTGGAATTTTTTCGATTATTGACGAATTATTCAATTCAAAAGTAGACTGGTCCTTTAATAGCCGACATTTGTCATTAAGCTGTTCAAAACAAAACTCATTTGAAATAACAAACCTCGGGGTGCAATATTAGTATATTTTGACTTAACCCATGCATATCTAATTCAATATGCATGTGCGTATTTGTATTAGTCATAAACAAAAGCAAGATAATGATGAATCATCATTTTTCAGCTTAATATAAACTTGAATTTAATTTAAATTCAAATATGCTTTTGAAAAATTTAATGCAAACAAATATAAATCATATTTAATCAAAAATAAAAAGTGCAAAAAAATTTAGGGGGCAAGGGGAATCGAACCACAAACCATTGGCGTCTTGGACTGATGCATTTTCACTGAGCCATGCTCACTTTAGATTTAATGGTTTTAAAAAAAAGTTCACACCCCTTTCTTGTTAGTATGGAATTAGTGTTTCCAAAATTTCGAGACGCAACTCGTGGAGGTCCTCACCTGTTTCGGAAAAACTGTGCTAAGTGGCCGTCTGCTTCTTCTATATATCGGGAGATCAAATCCTTGCTCTTGAAGATACTTTCTCGTATCTGACGCAATAACAGGTAGAGTCCCGAATTGTTGGGCATATCGCGAGATGGAATTTCTCAACGACAGATTCAAGCCGCCCATCGATTTGAGAGAGAACGTGTTGTGATTCAACGATGCGAATTCTTTCCAAGTCTCTACAAATTTTCATTCAAACATATATGGGGTGAGTCTAAATTAACATACGACAATCCAAAATTTGGAGCTTGATTGCTTCTTTCCATCCAAGAAACGAACTCTGGCTTGATGCGATTATCATCAATCGTTTTTGGAAATCTCCTTTCGAGTCGTGCAAAATAATTTTCAACGCTGTTTGAAAGCCGGTCAGATCGACTTCGGTATTCTAGAAATTACAGGGTGCCACCAAAAAGTGGAATTCTCATGATTTTTTCATGAATTTTGAAAAAAAATTTTTTAAATGATCCGTATAGGGGTAATTTGATGCGAGAAATCGATTGCGCGTGTTCTCGAAACGTGAAAACGCTTCCTTGACCCTGATTCAGGGTAGCTTATTGGTACGAAAATGTACAAAATTCGGATTTTGACAGGATATTTGGCTACCTATGTTTTTTGAAAAATACGTCAAAAATCGAAAAAATCGAAAAATTGATCAAAAATTGATAATTCATCAAAACGAAAAAATCGAAAAATTTGTTAAAAATTGAAAAATTCGTCAAAAACGAAAAATTCATCAAAAATTGAACAATGTCTAGGTAGTCGGATATTCGGTCAAAATCCGAATTTTTTTCATTTTCGCTTCAACACGCTACCCTGAATCAGGGTCAAGGAGGCATTTTCACGCTTCATAAGTGCGCACAATCGACTCCCCGCATCAAATTACCCCTGATCATTTAAAAAAATTTTGGGACCAAAATTCATGAAATCTCCACTTTTTTGGGACACCCTATTTTTATCTTCCATACCTCATCAATAGGAATACTAATCGGTGAAGAATTTGACATTGCTGTATTACTATTTGGATTGTAACATTTAAGAAAACCACCCTAAAAATTGTTTCGAGTTGATCTAACCCGTCAACAGCCCCCCCCCTCTCTCACTTGTAAAACACAGGATAATTGCTGCAACAAAAGTCTGTCATCGATGAAATACAAATCCAGCGCTCCTTGAGCCAGTGGTTGAACCAATGAGTTAGGCTGTACGAAAATCTGGCAACAAATATTCCCAAAAATTGGTAAAAGAGCAGATTTTGGTACGCGACGATTCATCAACTCGGGCCATTCCGTTTGCAGTTGGTAGACTCGTATCAGTCCTGATAGGCTGGCATTTTGCAACCGGAAGACTGTACGACCGATAGGTGTGAGTTCACGAAACATACGATTTTCATCTTGAGGATCTTTTATCTCTTCTTCTTCCTCTTCGATGAAAAATTTCGAGTTGATGGTATTTGAAGAACCCATGTAACGCTTCTAAAAAATGGTCAACATTATATCAGGTCTAGTAGTAAATCGACGCGCGGGGATTTATCTTGCTAGGAAAAACAGTTTTCGATAAAAAATTTTTTCAGAAGATGATAAACAGTGCTCAGGAAGAGGATGATGGAGTTAACTTTTTGAAT
Organism: Acrobeloides obliquus; assembly: GCA_034698545.1. Lineage (NCBI taxonomy): Eukaryota > Metazoa > Nematoda > Chromadorea > Rhabditida > Cephalobidae > Acrobeloides > Acrobeloides obliquus. The sequence goes on from JAQGBS010003604.1 coordinate 6,804, forward strand.
AGAGCATGTTTTTGTGTCAATAAAACCATCTCCTGAAAAAAATTCATCGAAAACGGTTTTTCTTAGTAAAATAAATCCAGACATGTCAATTTACTACTAGACTGATATATGTTACCGGCAAAGTTGAGATTCTCAACTTGACCGGTAACATATAAGTTCCATAGAAATAAAATTTTTGACACGCTATGTTTAAAATGGGGATTTTCGATATGGCGTTGAAAAAATGACCGACATGGCGTCTAAAAAACACCAAGTTTTCACTTAATTTTTCAGTCATCAACTTAAAAATCAAGTGAAAACATAGGGCTGTTTCAACACCATGTCGGTCATTTCTTCAACGTCATGTCGAAAATCCCAATTGCTCAGAAATGCCCATTGTGAGAGAGAGGCGTGTCATAAATTTTAATTCCGCAGATCTTATATATGTTGCAACCGATATTGAGATTCAACTGATTTAGAGACGGTCAACCGATTATGAGTTCTCCATATAGGTTAACCGATATATCTGGGCTTAGGCCTAAGTCTAAGCTTAAGCCTAGGCTTAGGCTTAGACTTAAGCCTAGGCTTAGGCCTAGGTTTAGTCCTAAGTCTAGGTATATCGGTTAACCTATATTGGAACTCATAATCGGTCAACCGTCTCTGAGTCGGTTGAATCTCAATATCGGTTGCAACATATATAATATCCACTCATCAGGATCTCTCCTACCAAAGACAGCCCAAAACGCCGGCCAAGTGACCGCGAAACCGATTGTACAATTGTCGGCACTGCATTTTCATCCGACCTTTGAGCATACAAGATAGCTTCGATTGAAAATTCGGGAGATAGATTGTTGCTAAAATCTAATCCATCAAAAATTTTCCTTGTAAGAATATAGAAAAAAAATGTTGTATCTCTGAGAAAACCCCCAGTTTTACAAATCAGTGAATCCCGGGTTTTTAGAGGGTGCAAGAAATCTTTTTCCTCCACGTTCTTATGTGTGTTCATTACTCACAATATAAAAGTCTGATTGAACTTCAAATCTGAGAATGTCCGATTAATCTTTTCGAGTGGATCAGAAATGATTTCTTGGCCATCATCCGACCGCAAAATAAGAACCACTTTAAATTCACGCCATTCTAAAAAACTAGTAATCGGAACAATTGTTTTCTATTTACCTCCTTTGTTATCAAAGTATTCTTCGGCCGGCCAGGCAAGTGGAAAGCTAACATTTTTGAAGATTACCGAAGCTTTACTTGGGCCAACTTGACTACTACTAAAATACTCTTATTTACAGTCAATTCTCGATATAACAACCCCCTGACTAGAGAAATTTCAATGACTGACTAGTGTAACTTTTTCCAAGATACTGACTAGTTTCGTTTTTATGAAGTTAAAATATAGATTTAAAAAAAATCAAACTAGTCAGCAGGGGCCTATAAATAAAAAATGCTTCATTTTTCATGAATTTTCCGAATATATAATTTTTACATAGAATTTTTTCGGAGTGGACTCGTCCTTTCAAAGATTTTATAATAACTCTTAAAAATTACACAAATGAACATTGTCTAGTGACGTTTACATCATCATCATCTACAAGTTTTTCTTGCCTTTTAGTCGTATATTTAAGCATGAGAAGAGAGTCTTTCCCGTATGAAGAATTATTTTAGTATCCTAAAGTTCAAAAATATAAAAAAGTTTGTGTATTACAACGAAAACATGAAATAAACTCCACGAAACAAACTTTATTTATGATTTTAAAAATTTTATGTCATAAAAATGTCATGAATAAAAGTAATCAACATAGCCTAGACAAATTCTGAGCAGAACATTCGCTCGAACGAACATGAGAGCCTTCACTGTTTTGCATAATCAGATTCGAATTTCTATATACATGTATGTACAAAATTGAAAATTATAGCCAAAATAAGGTCAAGTGCTTTAGTGTGTATCGTTCATTTCAGCTCCAAAAAGCTGGACCCAAAATTCAAAGTCCGAAGTTAGCATCCCGTCCGATCTGGCAAGTTAAGCAACGTTGGGCCGAATGAACTATGGAATGCAGCCTCCCTCAGTGTCAATCAAATTGCATCGTGTTGCTCATGAACAAAAATTCGACTATAGTCGGATATTGATCATAAAAATGTAAGCTAGTTCAGCGTCGTAATTATGGGGGGACCTGTGGAACCTCCCCCCCAAACCTGAAAATTTTTTTATTTTTCGGGGAAGAAAAATGAAAATTTTTTTAAAAACTTCCCTCATAAATTTGGACCAAAATTACGACGCTGAGCTAGTTGGCAGTTGGCCGAAAATACTAACACAAATTTGGCTTCACAAAATTAACGAAAAATTGTTTCAAACCCATTCATAAGAATCAATATACTAATGAAATTTGAAATTTTAATTGATCAACAAGCATCAAAAATGAATCGCGGGGGCGCTTATTCATGTTGAGCACCTATCATCGGTCAACATGAATAATTAAATATGAGGCTTGTTTACATGGCTTATCAGTTGATGCTTATTGGCTTCGTAGAGAGTTATTTCCTGTCGCCAAATTTATTAATGAAAATAAGAAAATTCGGGCATAGACTCGGATGAAACAAAGAGGATGAAACGATACGAATGAAACGATATAATAGAAAAAGCCAATAAAAATTTTTCTTTATGGAAAACAAATATTCCCATGGGAAAAATTTTTGGTTTTTTCCTTTATGTCGTTTCATTCGTTCGTTTCATTCATTCATTTCATTCTTTCGTTTCATTCTTTCGTTTCATTCTTTCGTTTCATTCGTTCATTTCATTCGTTCGTCTCATTCGTTCGTTTCATTCGTATCGTTTCAAACCTTTCGTTTCATTCGAGTCTATGCCAAAAATCGCATGGGCACACACAATTCATAGAAAACATACAAAGTTAGAGTTTAAAAAAAGTATAGAGCAAAGTGCGGACTTCATATGAATCCTGTTACTTCATATCATCGTACCATTGTCAGTTGTACTCGTAGCATCTTGACATATTTCACAGGTCTTTTTACATTTCTGCCTTAGCTCACAATAATTTGTGTTGTTACAATATTGTTGAAACAACGCACAGTCATAACAATCATCACGACAGCCTTCACCTAAAATCATCTATTTTCAAATTTTCTTATGAAACTTGACCCACGTACAGCAATAATCACAAATACACATATACCCATCGGGACATTCGCCTCCTACGCATGCTAAAAAAATATGAAAGTTTATAATGATAACTTGATTAAAGGGCTGTAGGATGTTTCGCCGGAAATGGTTGTGAAAGTTAATTTCGAAACGGACATTTCGGAAGATTTTTTTCAAAACATTTTTCTGACCCCTATAAAATTTTTTTTAAATTATAAAATTTTTTCAAAAAGAAATTTATTCCAAACAGGGAGACTATCTACGTGAAAAAAAATTTTTGGTCGTTTTTGAAAAATCTTACGAAATGTCCGTTTCGAAAAAATCTTTCGAAATGACCGTTTCGAAACTTTCCGTCGAAAATAACCTTCCGAAATTTTGTGCCGAAACATCCTACAGCCGATTAAAGGACCAGTCCAGTTTTGAACAAAAATTTTTAAATAAAAGTTCAAGTTGGGACGATCAACTTTTGCGTTGGAAGTAAATTCTAATTCATAAACCCTGAAGAGATCATTGCGAAACAAAAAATTTGAAAGTTTTTGTGTACTGAAGCGAAGGGATTGACGCCGTTTAAATTCCTGATTCAAGAATTTGTATTGAAACAAAATGTGCCGTAAAAACAAAAAATGCTCCACTTTTCATGAACTTTATGAATATTAACAAAAATGGCAGCTTTTTTCCCACTGGACTAGTCCTTTGACGTGAATTTTTTCAAGAAAAATTTTGCCATGTGATAGAGCACAAAATTTGGAGCATTTTTTACTTTTACGGCACCACTTGAAAATCTAACGGTTAAAAGTGGAGTGAAAAAAGTTGTGAAAAAAATTTTCAAACGTGTTTAAACATTAAAACGAAAAGCTTGTACCCAGGCAAAACTAAGTTTGTTTATTGAAACGATTTAATAAAAAATTCAAAATCTTGATAGTTTAAGGAAAAATATATAGAGTAAAGTTTTTATAACTCTCTGAGACGAATAAAATGACACCAAAATTATCCAATTTGAACATTTGAGTTATTGAAACGAAAACCCTGATTCATGTTTTCGTTTCAATAACCCAAAAAATTTTCAAATTCAATAATTTTGGTGTCATCTTATTCTTCTCGGCACTAAATTTCATAGCATCGCCACGTAACTTTCGCCAATTTCATGTCAATAAACATATTAATATAGACTAATTGAGTTGCCTGATTTGCAATAAATATGTATATTGACACGAACGTGGCAAAGGTTATAGTTTTTTGACAACGTGGCGAAAGTATAGTGCCCAATAAAGCGAAATTTGTCAGATCTATTTACGTCCTAAAGCTTCTCTTTGATATCCACAACCACACCAAGTTTGACT
>JAQGBS010003605.1:0-11279 GCA_034698545.1 Acrobeloides obliquus
TTGCACTAGCGCGCCAACGGCTTATTTGTCGCTTACAGTGTTTTTTGCGCGCGCCAACGGCTTATGAGCACCCTAAACGTCTCGATTTCGTTTGAATTAGTCGGGGTATTGACACGAATACTTAATTCTTTCAAAAATGTGTCCAAATGGATCGAACGATAGCTCAAAAAATTCCTTAACGTATACTGACCGACTTTAGTTTTCACCACTTTTTATGAAAATCTTTGTTTCGAAGAAAAACCTTATAAACTTTTTGATTTTTTACTCAAAATGTTATAAGGTTTTTCTTCGAAACACAAAGGTTTTCATAAAAAGTGGTGAGAACTAAAGTTGGTCAGCATGTGTTAAGAAATTTTTTGAGCTATCGCTCGACCAATTTGGACACATTTTTGAAAAAATCAAGTATTCGTGTCAATACTCTGACCAATTCAAACCAGGTCTCGAATTCGAGTCGTTTAGCGCCTCGAATTAGTGGTAATTCGAGATGTCTAGCGTCTAGAACACTTGTTTAGCGTCTCGGACACTTGTTCGAGACGTTTAGCGTGCAGTCTTATATAAGCATAAGTTTAGTATTTCTATTGCCGTTCACCAATCAAATGTCTTATGCAGAAAGGGCACAAAATCTTTTCATGCAAGTATTAGTCAAATTTGCGATGGGCTTCCAACTAGATGCCATTTCAAGATTGTTTCAGCAAAAGTTTGGAGACGATTTTCCTACCATTAAAACACTTCTCCCAACGGCATCACTACATATGGTGAATAGCGAAGAGTTGCTAGAATACCCAAGACCTTTACCTCATAAGATACTGTTTATTGGAGGAATTGGTATGGATTCACCAAAACCTTTGAATGGAGTGAGTTTTCTACAAACAATTGAATAGTTTGCAACAGCTAAAGGACCACTAGTCCACTCGGAGAAAAAACTCTATGTAAAAATTATATTTTCGGAAAATTCATAAAAAATGGAGCATTTTTTGTTTTTACGACAACCCCTAAATCGTTGTAGTTTTCGAGATAGTTGCGTTTGAAATTTGAATTTGCGTTCATATTTTCGTTTCAATACACAGATTTTTTCAAAAATCGTCAATTTCAAACGCAATTTTCTCGAAAACTACAACGATTCAGAATTTACTGTAAAAACAAAAAATGCTCCAAATTTCATGAATTTTTCGAATGTTTTCATTGTAATTTTTACATAGAGTTTTTTCCAAATGGACTGGTCCCTTAAAATTTTCTTTTTAGGAATTTAAAGAATTTGTATCAAATAGCAAAAAGCCTATTGTTTTGGTATCTTTTGGCTCGGTAGCCAAAGCATCCAAGATGCCAAAGCAGTGGATTGACAGTTTTCTTGGCTTGTTCCATCACAACCAACATTTAACCTTCATATGGAAATATGAAGGAGATGCTGGAAAGTTAGCTATTCCGGAAAATGTTTTCGTTAAAGAATGGATTCCACAAACGGACCTTTTAGGTTGTGTTCTATTTTACAGGGTTAGGGGCTTTTCCGGGCAGCAGGACATATGTTAACCAAATGTTTCAGGGAGCTGTTTCAATGAACTTGTTTCAACCGATTTGTTTCAATGGACATGTGTCAACCATGTGACAAGTGAAAAATCGCCATAACTTTAACAGATCAACGTTTCATGCCTCCAAATTTGCGCCGACTTCTGAGTGGCGCAAATTTGGAACTATGAAACGTTGATCTGTTAAAGTTATGACGATTTTTCACTTGACACATGTCCATTGAAACAAATCGGTTGAAACAAGTCCATTGAAACAGCTTTCTGAAACATCTAGTTAACATATGTCCTGCTGCCCTTTTCCGTACGTCAATCTTCACTTTAAAATAATTTCAACGTAGGGGGATTCGAACCCTGTACTATTGGACTCGAATTTGGGAGCACTACCACTGAACCAAGCTCACGATAAAACGGGCACCATGTACTTATATTTTAAAATAAAATTTTTAGGAAATGAAAAAATAGTCGCATTTGTTACACATGCTGGATATAACAGCATAAATGAATGTGCGCGAGCAGGAAAACCTATGGTTTTAGTGCCGTTATTCGCAGATCAACCCAGGAATGCCAAATTAGTCGAATACAGAGGCCTGGGCGTAAGTGTATCGAAAGAAAATTTGACAGCTGTTTCGCTATCTGATGCAGTTAATAGTGTAGTAAATGATTTCAAGTAAGTTTAACTATTTACAAGACGCACACAAAAATGGTAATTTTGCGATTTTTACACAAAATTTAATTTTTCACAACAAAAATTTCAAAAAAGTTTGTGTATTACAACGAAAACATGTACACAAATTCATAATTTCAGACGCAATTTTCTCGAAAACGACAACGTTTCAGAATTTACCGTAAAAACAAAAAATGCTCCATTTTTCATCAACTTTCCGAATATCAACAAAAAGGGCAACTTTTTTTCTCACTGGACTGGTCTTTTAAGGAGAGCAGGAATCGACAAAAGATCATTAAATAACAGATCGCATAATTTTCATTTAGATACCGAAAAGAAGCAAAACGAATGAGTGAAATGCTCCGAGACAAGCCAATAAAACCAGAAGAACTATTCACAAAATGGACGAATTTCTTGTTGAAGCACAGCCCGGAATTGAACATGCCTCAGATGAATTGGTTCCAATTTTATTGTCTCGATATTATACTGCCTCCAGCAATTCTAGGATTGTTTATCTTGTCAAAACTGCTCAAATTTCTTGGCGGTCTCTACTATTGGTCCTGCTGTGATATGGCTTATAAAGAAAAAGTTAAATTGCAATAATTTATTTGTTGAATAAATAATAAACTTTCTACAAGATTACAATGTCCAGACATGTGCATAAGGCTTCTCAAGTCCATTCTTATATTTGGGTTCTTGAGGTGGGCCAAAAACATTCCCAAGTCCATTTTGTGGGTTTTGAGGAAATTCTGCTCCGAGTTTCGGCGTAGCATAAGCCAAAAGAAAGCTATAAAAGGAGACTGAATGTAAAGAGAAGACGCTGCAACGAGGAAAAAATTTGAATTTTTTGAAAAATTCGAATTTTTTGTAAAACTTAAATTTTTCTTGAAAAATTCGATTTTTCGCGCTAATATACAGACACATTCAAAAATTCAAAAGTTCTTGTTGCACCTCTTCTTTACGTGAATATAAAAATGAAAGGTCTACCGATTGTCACGCTCCATTTTGCAAATGTAATTATGATAGAAATGGCTTTTCGAGGCATAATCACCAATCCCAGCAATGACTTCAAACGTCGAATTAAAATGTCCCTCGATGGCTTTCTAAATTGTTTAATTGACAAAAAATGAAGAAAGGAGTTGTGTAATACCTGAATACCATTGGCAATTTGTTGAACATTACAACTATGCCAATCCGAATTTCTCCTATTCTTCAACTCGTCAAATGCATCATCCATGACACTTTCCAATTCCTTATTACAGCACATAAACCCTACAATTAGAGTTTTTTCAATAGGCACATGGCACGGCAGGACAAATTGAGCAAAAATTTGAGACGCCACCCAAAAAACGCCATAAAATTGGCTAGAAACTTGTTTTAGGGGAGGGGGATTTTTTATGCGAAAAATCGATTTTCGAACCCTTAAAACGCTTCCCTGATTCAGGGAAGAGCTAGTACACAATAGGGGGACCACCTACGTAAATTTTTTGGAAAAATTGTTTTTCTGGAAATGACCTCTCTAGGGGGATCCGAATTTGCCATTTTAGAAGCGAAAAACGCTTTCCTAATTCAAATTTTCACAAAAAATTCAATTTAAACAGCATCAATCCCTTCGCTTCAATACACAAACACGTTTAAAAATTTTGTGCAGTTTTGTATGTCAAATATCTCCTCAGGGCTGTCGAATTGGAATCCACTTCCAAGGCAAAAGTGGTTGCCCAAGGTGGGCTTTTTTTCACTTTTGAACAAAAATTCGGTTCAAAAGTGGACTGGTCCTTTAAGCCTAAGGTTAAGCCTAAGCCTAGGCTTAAGCTTAGGCCTAAGCCTTTAGAGGATATTTCGACTGGTTCTTTAAAAAAAGTTGATACAACTTGATTACCACTATCATTCGTATAGCACTCTGGAAGTGGATATTTTGGCTGCTTTGGCTGCGCGTACGTTTCTTCATCGAATCGACTACTAACTTTTGAAGATGGGCCAATATTTGGTTGACTTGCTGGCGCATATATCGGTTCTTGTTCGGTAGTCACCGAATTTTGATAACTATCCGATGCAGGCGCGACAAGTCGACTACGTTGTTCGGAGTATACCTCATCTAAATTTCAAGTTTGAAAATCTATGCATGTGAAAGCATGAAAACCTCTAGAGCGTCTGTGAAATCCATGGTTTCGTAAGGAACTTACAAACATTTGTCGGACATAAACTGGCCTGCCATGAATATAAATTTTTTTGACTGGTACGTTGCTTATAGGTCCGCTGAATGTTGTCTAAAAATATCTAGGCAAGAAGGAGGAAGCTACATAATATAGGGGGCCACCCAGTGAAAAATTTTCAAACATTTTTTCTGAAAATGACTCCCCTAGGGGTAAAAACATGCGGGGAGTTCGAATTTTACATTTTCAACGCGAAAAAATGCTTCCCTGGTTCAGCGAAGGCATATTGTGTATTGAAGCAAAAAGTCGAAACAAATTTAATTTTTGCCTAAAAACGATTCCTTTTGGGGTAAATATATGCGGGGAAAGAAAGAGCGTTTTTCATGAAAAATTTGAGTTTTCGATTTTTCTTGAAAATTTTGATTTTTTCGATTTTTTTTGAAAATTTTCGAGTTTTTCTCTGAATCAGAGAAGCCTTTTTTTTGCTTCGAAAATATCAAATTTGGATTCCTCGCATGTTTTTATCCCTAGAGGGGTCACTGCCAAAAATAATTTTTCACGTGAGTGGCCCCCCTCCTATTGTGTATTAGCTCCAGAGGGAGGGATGACACCAGCGTCATAATTTTGGTCCAAATTTAGGAGGTGGAAATTTTGACGAGGATGGTGGGCGCTCCAGATTAGAAGGTTGCCTGTTGCGTAAACTGTAAAAAATTTTTTAAAAGCTTACAATATTTTTAGCACGAGTTATAGTTTTCTTCTCACTAATTTTGGCAAACACATTTAGCGAAAAAAATATCAACAAAATATTGTACTTGATAGGATACAACAAATTCATCCTCTAAAAATTACGCAATAATCCCTCCTAGTCTCAATCAAGAAAGCATAAATACAGAAAGTGAACAATAAGATCCACTTTCTATATGGCAATCTCCTCTGTTATAGAAGCATATAAAACGATCTTATTCTTCGTCGGCTTGATCCGCTTCGGGGATTTGTTCGAAATTGAACGACTTAATAACGAAACAAGTCCGAAAGAAGGAGGAAAACCCGCCTGAGGCGTGACGATTTTCATTCTTCAACTCATCCTCATTGATGTTAGAACGCAAAGCACAAGGCTGGTCATGGTCAATTTTGGGCTAAATCAAACGCCGATTTACGGCTTTGTTGCAGGATAACAAATAACTGGACTACCAAAATCTTTGGAGATGACTCAGTCCGACTTTCCAAAAGAATGCATTGAGAGGATAACAACTTATTGAAGTTTTATGGGTATCTATTGTGTCACTAATAGATAAGGACAAATAAATATTTTTGTGAACAAAAAATAATCTTATATCAATGTGATAGAGCAAGACATTCTGCATAATCGCAGGTCCGTTACCGCTTTTTTACCCCCTAAAAACCTCGGGAGAGTGTGATACGGCATCGGTAAAAAACCAAAAAATTCGAATTTTCAACAGCCCGAAGGGACAGTGTGAAATTGTAATTCAAAAACTGAAAAAATAATAACTTTTCAATAATTACAAACAAGAGATAGGTTAGAAGAAAAAACCATATACAGGGTGTCCCAGTAGGTTGGGACTATCATTGATTTCTATTTCTGAAAAATAGAATTGTCAAAATTAAGACCAATTTTTTGGGCAAAAACCAAGCGACAAAAGTGGTTATCGAACCCACGACTTTTCGGACAACAGTCAAACACGCAACCTACTGCGCCACTGAGCCACGTCGTACCATAACCTTAAATTCTTTATCATTTTTTTCAATTTTGACAACTCTATTTCTTACTGTTAAAAGATTTATTGATACGGATTTTTACGTTATTGAGGCATCACTAAGCTATCAGATGATGTTACTCGGACACCCTGTACAACTGATTATAAACGATAAAAAAAATCATTTTAATTTTCATTCTGGGTGCAAGAGTTTGCTGTAAGCCCTCTCGGCAATCATCCAAAGGATTGTACCAACGATGGCGATGACAAAAACACATTCATAAATAAACCACATCCACTCCAAATACCAGATAACATAACCTTTGCCCTATAAATTTATTTTTTGAATTGGTCAAATCTTATTTTTTAAGCCATTTTTAAAAGAAAATCTCATTATTTTCATTAAGCCTAAGCCCAAGACTAAGCCCAAGCCTAGGTCTAAGCCTAAGCCTAAGCCCAAGGCTAAGCCCCATATTTCATTGCAAGAAACAATATGCACTTGGCACCCCTGACTTGAATCAACTTACAGTTTCGTATAAATCATTAGTGAAACTTTTTGCATGCTCCACAACACTCAATGTGTCTTTAATTTCAGCAGCGAGGCTATCCAAATCTTTCTTTGCCACTTCAATCTCCTTTACTACACTTTGTAAGCTTGATTTAATCGTGCTCACAAATTTTTCCATCTCCATCTTAATCGGTTCAAGTTGATTTCCAATCCCATTTTTCAGCTCTTCAATCTTCTCATCAATCAGTCGATTAAACGGTTCCAAAATCGTATTCACACTTTTAAAAAAATTCTTTAAAGAGTACAAAAAGTGCACCTACTCAATTGGACATACACAAACATCAACGACCATGGTCATCACAAGCAGAACAAAAATGGCCGGAAAAAATGAAATTGAAATAATTTTTGAATTAAAAAAAGAACCAGTCTACTTTTGAAGTTGATTCCATGTGATAGAGCACAAAATTTGGAGCAACTTTTGCTTTTACGGCACTACTTGAAAATCTAACCGTAAAAAGTTATGAGCGAAACAAAAAAATTTTCAAACGATTTTGAACACTGAAACGAAGAACTTGTAGACCAATCAGATTGTTTATTGAAACGATTGAATAAAATATTATAAAGTTCAAAATTCTTGAACATTTAGAAAAAATAGATACAGCGTTTTTAATAACTCGTCGAGACGAATAGAATGACACCAAAATTATCAAATTTGAACAATGTTTTGAGTTATTGAAACGAATCCCTGATTCATAGTTTTCGTTTCAATAACCCAAAACATTGTTCAAATTCGATAATTTTGGTGTCATTTTATTCATCTCGGCGGGCTATAAAAAATACTATATTTATTTTTTCTTAAATGTTCAAGGATTTTGAATTTTATGATTTATTAAATCGTTTTAATAAACAACCTGATTGATCTACAAGCTCTTCGTTTCAATGCTCAAACTCTTTTGAAAATTTTTTTCTTTCGCTCATAACTTTTTACAGTTAGATTTCCAAGTAGTACCGTAAAAGCAAAAAATGCTCCAAATTTTGTGCTCTATTACATGGAATCAACTTCAAAAGTGGACTGGTCCTTTAAGATACCTACTTTTGGCATCTTTACTAGAAAGTTCTTCGAATAAAAAAAACAAGAAAGAAGTGCAATGCAATTGCGACTAGTTTTGAAATGGATAGCTTGTGTTTATTTTTACTTATTACCAAATCAAGATGATCATCTTTGTTCGAATTATCCCGACAAAGAAGCATATTTTTAAGTCGGACAAAAGACTTTTGGGCATTTTTTGGCACAAAAATCTTCATATCTGATTCAACATTTCTCGATAAAAAGTCTTTTGAAAGTTGATTTTGGATGTCGAAGACAAAGAAAATGACGTTTAAAATAGTAAAAAATATAGTAGATAAGGCATTTTGGAACGGGACAATTAATAGTACACATCAGGAACGTATTTAAAGGATCACTCCAGTTGTAGGAAGTTGGTTCCATGTGAAAGAGCATAAAATTCTGAGCATTTTTTGCTTTTGGACCGCTACTTGAAAATCTAACCGTAAAAAGTTATGAGCAAAACAAAAAAAGTTCAAACGAGTTTGAACATTGAAGCAAAAACCCTGATTCATGTTTTTCGTTTCAATAACCTAAAACTATTTTTAAATTCGATTATTTTAGTGTCATTTTATTCATCTCATTGAGCTATGAAAAATGCCGCTTTCTTTTGGTCTGCTCACTGTTTATATATTTTTACACCAAAATCTTTCTTGAAACTTCGAGCTTCAAAATCAATATTCTAGAATGCTAAAAAATCTTCCAAAAATTTTCGTTGAATGCATTTGTCGCCATGGAGTCAAACAACAATACAATGGTGTTTTGCGAAATGTATAATAAGCCCTAGTACTCGGTTTATGTTTTTCTTGAGCCCGGAATATTCGATCAACCGACACGTTTATTGGTGTGCATATTGAAAGCTTTATTTTGGTTGATTCATTCATGCTTTTATAAGGATCAAATTAATTTCATCCAACATGAATATTTTCACAAGATATTTGATAACAGCTGTATTTCTTTATAAAGGTAAGTTGAAAAATGAAAAATTCTTTGCATAAATTAGTTTCAATTTTTGGCATAGGCTCTAATAGAACGAAGAGGATGGAACGATACGAATGAAACGATATAATGGAACGAAAGCAAATTCAGGGTTTTCGTGTCAATATTCAGGCGAATTCAAAACTGTTTTTCGGGACGAATACAAATGAAACGATCAGATAAAACGATACAAATGAAACGACACGAATGAAAAACATAGTGGAACGAAACCAAATTCAAGATTTTTGTGTCAATACTCAGTCAAATTCAAACCCATTTCCGGACGCCGTCTGAAAATGACATCGTTTCATTTGTATTGTTTCATCTTCAACAATTCGGGTTTGAATTTGCCTGAATATTGACACGAAAACTCTGAATTTCATTTCAAATCAAATCCATCTGTATTTGTTTCATTCGTATCGTTTCATTTGTGTTCGTCTCATTCGTATCGTTCTTCTTCGTTTCATCTGTGTTCGTTTCATTCGTATCGTTTCAAACCTTTCGTCTCATTCGAGTCTATACCCCATTTTTTGGTGCTAGTGCTTCAAATCACGCCAACTTATTTTTAGGTGCGAGCGCAATAATCTGTGCCCAGTGCAATGGATGGCATGGCCGAGAATATAAACCAGGAAAAGTCGAGCTATCCACTTGTGACGATCGCAACAACATGTGCGAAACGACCCAGTTTTGTGTGAAGAAGATCGATCCCATTAATCCGGATCGGCATTATGTCACCTTCAAAAGTGATTGTTGGTAAATCAATTTGGAATGTGTTACCCAATTTTTACTAATCCCATTCAGGCTACAAAACTCAATCTCCACCAATGGTTCACAATTGACCCAGATTTCTAGTGGAAGATGTTATCCTTATAATGATGGAGCTTTACCGCCTAAACAGTAGGCCTTTTATGAACGTGTAACACGACGCGCAAAAAAACAGAAAAAAGCATGACATGGGTCAAAATTGAAGCCAATTGACTCAGCTCGCCAAAAACTTCAAAACGAGTATCATATCATAGGGAGTTTGAGGGTTTTCCCCATGGCTGAGTGGCTAAAGTGACTGATTTGTGCTTTAAAGGCGCGGGTTCGAATCCCGGCTCGAATTTAAAGTTGTCCAATTTTCATGAAAATTTTTGCCTATCTCTATTTTACTTTCTAAAACACTTTCCAATCATTTTTTGGTGTGTTAGACACTTGCTGGAGCTGTATAATAGTGCAAGGCCTAGCCTTACTATATAGCTCCAGCAAATGTGTACCAACCAAAAGATGATTACAAAGTGTTTTAGATGCCAAAATAGAGATATGTAAAAATTTTCATGAAATTTTGAGAACCTTAAATTTGGGCTGGGATTCGAATCCGTCCCCTATGAGTGAAGGCCGAGCAAGTTGGCCACTTGGCCATAGAGGAAAACCCCCAAACCCTATAATATGGTACTTTGAAGCTCTTGGCGAGCTGAGTCGATTGGCGACATTTATTTTGGATTAATTTTATGCGAAGAATCGATTGCGCACATTTTCTAAGCATGAAAAATTACACTGACCTTGACGATTTTCGCTTCAATACACTCAAATCTTCCCTGAATCAGGATTGAGAGAGCATACTTGAATTCTATTCTAAAAAGCCACAAAAAATTTTTCTGGAAATTACCCCTCTAAGGGTAAAAACATGCGGGGAATCCAAATTTGACATTTTCGAAGCAAAAAACACTTCCCTGATTCAAGAAAGGCCTGTGTATTGAAGCGAAAAATCGTCGAAAAAGTGGGAAAAAGTTGCCATTTTTTGTTGATATTCGGAAAGTTTATGAAAAATGGAGCATTATTTTTACGGCATGTTCTGAATCGTTGTAGTTTTGGAGATAATTGCGTTTTAAATTATTCATGTTTTTCGTTGTAATACATAAACTTTTTTGAATTTTTTGCGGAAAAATCGATTTTCGCAAAGGATTTTTAAAATTTTCATAAAATGAACATTAGCAGTTGTTTATAACTAAATGAGACGAACAAAATGACACCAAAATGATCAAATTTGAACATTGTTTTGGGTTATTAAAACGAAAACATGAATCAAAATTTTCGTTTCAATAACCCAAAACAATGTTCAAATTGGATAATTTTGATGTCATTGTGTTCGTCTCATTTAGCTATAAAAAACTGCTATAATGTTCATTTTATGAAAATTTAAAAAATCGATTTTTTCGCAAAAAATTTGAAAAAGTTTATGTATTACAACGAAATACATGAATAATTTTAAACGCAATTTTCTCGAAAACTACAACGATTCAGAACATGTCATAAAAACAAAAAATGCTCCATTTTTCATAACTTTCCGAATATCAACAAAAATGGGCAACTTTTTCCCACTATACTGACCCTTTAAGATATCTTTATTGTTTCTGTAACGACCGAGATTATTGCAATGCTGCTAATACTCTTTTTTTTCAAAATGGATTTGGTGTTCTTCTAATTTGTGCATATTTATTAAAGCTGTTGGTCAAATTCAATTTAATATAAAATATTTCAGAACTTTTTACCTCTTTTGTATATTGTTTGAGATTAATATTTTCTTCAATAAAAGATTTTTTTCTCGATTGTCCAAGATCTTGTGTCTAGTGTTGGACGACACGAGTCGAGAC
>JAQGBS010003606.1:0-11277 GCA_034698545.1 Acrobeloides obliquus
CAAATTAGAAATTTGCTGAAGATTCTTTTGATCAAATAAATTATGGATAAGAAACTAGTTGGAATCATGTTATGTAACGAGATAACATAATGATTTACAGGGTGATCCAGATGAGAATATACCATGAAATAAAATTGGATCTAGGAAAAAGATTTTCATATGCGGTTTTTTGAATGTTGCTAATCACGTAATCGACTTAAAATATTTTCATTTTTTGAATAAATTTGTGTATTGAAGCGAAAACTTGAATTTTTTCCTTAAGGAATTTTTGAAAAATAACAACACCATTTTTTAGAGCGTATCGAAAAACGATAGTCCCCCCCCCAAATCTCATAAAACTCATTATTATCAAGACGCTAAACGTCTTGAATTCGTATTGACCTTGTTTGAATTAGTCGGAGTATTGACACGAAAACCTTGAATTTTACATTTTTTACAAATACGCTGCACTTTGACTACTTGTTGAGAAATTGAAGATTATCAACTTGCAAACAAGCCGCATATGAAAATATTTTTCCTATATCGAATTTTATTTCATTGTGTATTTTCATCTGGGTCACCTTGTACAATCCTTGAAGGTCCGCGCTAAACAACGATATTTGTTACTACACCCATTTTGGGTATATATGAAAATCACTATACTACACTTTTTCTCATCGGCTAGCCGATCCTGGATCGGCTACAACACTTTTGGATCAACCCAAGCGCAAGAATTTTGATTCGATAACCAAATTTTATTGAAGATCAGGCAACCGTCGGAAATTCTTTTTTTGCATTCGTCGGAAATATTTTCTACTTCGAAAATGAGCGTTGTTTAGCGCGTAAATCTAATTGGAAAGCATTTTGAAAGAGCCTTAGGACTTCTTTGCATGAACAAAAATATGACACGAATAATATGTTTCTTAGCATAGCTTAGAGATTGGAAAAACGAGAAAAATTCTTACCATCTAAATTTTCTGGATTTTAAACCCCCTCTGGCTAAGCTAATCAACATAAAAAATTTTGTTAAAAAATAGCATCTAGATTAAATTTTCAGGCGAATTCGAAAAAATATGCATTCACAACTTGAGCACAACAAAAATCTTTGAACTGAAGCGATAATCGTACAGAGTGTTCCAAAAAAACCGCCATTTGGTCATTTTTTGATGAAAATTTTTCAAAAATTTTTTTCTCCAAAAGACTCATTAAGGAATGCCGGACAGTTGGTTGATCAGACACTTGGTCGACCGGACAGTTGGTCGACTCAGGCTAAAGCCTAGGTCTAGGCCTAAGCCTAAGGCCTAACCCTAAGACCTAAGGCTAATGCTAAGGCCTAAGCTTAAGCGAAAAATCATAGAGCCAGGAATTTCTGCCAAAAATAACTGAAAAAATTCGTATATTTCATGGCCTGCGAGCCGTTTTCAAGGATTTTCGTTGCGCGAAATCGATTTCTCTTATAAAAATACCCATGAGTCATTTTGGGAAAAAAATTTTTGAAAAGTTTTCGCCAAAAAATTACCAGATGACGGTTTTTTTTGGAACACCCTTTGGACAGAATTCGAATTGGAATAATGAAATAAGATAGAGCTCATTTACTCGCATGTAAAACAAGGTAGGTAAAAGAAGTATTGCTCTCAAATCATGTGCTCAACAGACATAATAAAAAAAAATAAAAATCTAGCATAATAGGCACTTTCCTAACTATATTCTCTACATACAATAATAATGAAGCAATGAACTAGAAAGAAATAAGAAAAACCGGGGATTCAAGAATAGATGGAAATAAATTTTCCTTCAAGGGGGCGTAAAAAGTTTTGAGCACAGAACCTGAGGGACATTTTAAGAGCCGAGTGTTTGCGCCACTCGGCCATGCGGGCGTCTTATTTGTTAACATTAAATTGCAATGATAATTCCGTGAAAGGGTTTTTGCCTAGAAATTACTTCTAAAAACCGAATTTTTAGAATAATCTCTAGGCGAAAAATCGATTGCACACATTTTCGACACATGAAAACGATGTCCTGACATCGAAAATGGCAGTTTTTGGTTAAAAAACGAGCTTTTTCCCCTGAATCAGGGGAAAAAGCTGAAGCGTTTTCACGCTTCTATAATGCGCGCAATCGATTCCCCGCATAGAATTAGGACTAGAAAGGTCCTAGAAAAATTTTTTTCGTGTTTTTTCGAGAATACGCCATAAATGTTACGTCCCTTTAAAGTGGAAGGGCCGGTTGAGACGAGTTATCGAAAAAAATTTTTTCGACAAACGTAAAAAATGTTCGAAACGATGAAAAAATACTGTTTTTGAGGAAAAATCGAAAAAAAATTCGATTTTTAGGCAAAAAATTCAATTTTTTCGAGATAAAAAATTCGATTTTTGGGCAAAAAATTCAAATTTTGGGGGGAAAAATTCGAGTTTTGTTCAAAAATTCAATTTTTTTCATAAATTCTATTTTGCTTTTTTGGCCATTTTTAGGTGTTTTTTGGTTGTAAAAAAGCCAAAAAACACCCAAAAATTTTTTCGGTTTTTTCTCAAAAACAGTTTCATCGTTTCGACCATTTTTTACATTTGTCAAAAAAAATTTGGAAAAAATTTTTTGGGGTGTCTTTTGGTCATTTTTAGGCGTTTTTTGTGGCTGCAAAAAAGGTCAAAAAAACACCTAAAAATGGCCAAAAAAGACCCAAAAAATTTTTTTCGATTTTTCCTAGTATTTTTTTCATCTTTCGAAAATTTTTTAAGTTTGTCGAAAAATTTTTGAAAAAAACTTTTTTTCGATAACTCGTCTCAATTTAAACAAATTGACCTAAAAGTTTTAAGTCGTTGTCAAATAAGAATAAACGTAAAAATTTCGAGGTATAACTATAACTATTCAAAGCAAGTTAAATCGAAAATCTAAAAAGAAAAAAGAAAGTGCTCTCTCACTCTAAAAACAGGTTTTCTAAAAATTTTTTGAAAAAAAATTTTTTTTGAAAGAACACATTTGTGCAATCAAAAGAAAATTTAGATAGACAAGGCAAGACACTAAAATGAGTTGAGTGTAGTAAGACTCATACAAAATTTGCATATAACAGTACAAAAGTTAAAAATATGGATATAAAAACTAGATGAGAAAAATTTCTTCTCCATCCTTCCGCATGCAGAACGATGCAATCATTATGGCTATTGCTCAACGTTATCGTTGCAAATGTTGTTCGAAGCATCATCCAGTCCTGCACTCACGGCCGCATTGTTCGCATTCGCTTCTCCATTCGAATTTAAGAGTCGGGTGGAAGATTCGCTGTTACTTCTTTTTCTTTGAATTATGTTCAAGCCTTCGTCACTCTAAGATACAAAAAATTATCAAATTTATCTAACTTTTTTGTGTTAGTCCACCAAGGGTGACACCCAAAATTTAAGTCATTTTTAAAAGTTTTCTCATATCCAAAAATGGTTTTTGATTTTTGAGCAAAATTAGTTTTCGAACACGTTTATCTTGGCATGATCAAAAATAATTTGGTGGTCTCTAACTGAAGCTGTTTGAAGAGTTATGCTGATTGACTTACAGTGGGTTTTTTCAAAGAACCATTCCGAATAAACGGAGCTTCTTCTTCAATTTGACCATGTGATGTGATCTTTTTTAATTCATCAATCGATGAAATGTATTTCAGAGGACCGTCAATTCTAAATTGTACAATTTAGATTCGTATGAGCTAATTTAGCAAAAAGTGCTGTTAAACTGTTTACAAAATGTGCTTTAAAATGAATGAAGTTTTAGAGCGGAGTGAATAGAAATTTAAGTTTTCTTTAAACATTTACAACATGAGCCAAACAAACTGTACTCTTACGTTTTTTAGCGAAAATTTTTTTTGAAAATCACCTACAAGGGGTATTTTCATGCAAAAAATCGATAGCGCATAAAAATACCCTTATAGGTGATTTTTGAAAAAAATTTTCACCAAAAAACGCAAAAGTACGGCTTTTTTTGTTCATCTTGTAAAATTGATGTTCGCTTTCATTTTTATAATCTATTCTACATGTCCCTATAAATAACGTGCCTGTGCAAATCATGAAAGAAATTGAATCTCCGATCGTTCATAAAAGTATGTCGCCTTTTGCACCTAAATTCTCAAACTTCATTACTTCAACAACTATCATATCGAAACTTAACTAATACTCAATCCAAACACTTAGTTAAAAAATTGGAGCTATTATGGATCAAGGGGGGCACCCCAGGATCAAAAATCGAAATTTTTTTCTAAATTTAAAAAAATGATATATTTAGGGATAATTTTATGCGAAAAATCGATAGCGTGCTAATCCCGAAGCGTGAAAAACCTTTGTTTGACCCTTAAAAATTCGAAAAAATAAAACTGAAGTCAATAAATGTAGAAATATGTTAAAAATACATGTTATTCAATTTTTAAGGGTCAAACAAAAGTTTTCACGCTTCGTAATGCGCGTTTTTTTCGCATAAAATTACCCCTAAATATGTCATTTTTTTAAAATTTTAGAAACAAATTTTTTCGATTTTTGACTCTCGTCAAATCATGTCGATTTAAATCGTTTTTGACCGATTTTACGTGGGTGCTCGTATTAGTAAAATGCTCAAAAGTAAGCAAAAGCACACTTCTAATATTTCATGCGTTCCTAATGCACAGCAATTTTAGGTAGCCTTTGGACATGCGGAAAAATCCCCCCGTCTTATAGTTTGCAATTCACCGAGATCATTAGTCCATCACACCTAATGGTGAAGATGAGTCACAATCATTAGAATTACCTCCCTAATTGCACGGCATACGGAGGATTTATGAAAACCTCTAAACCCGAATCCTAGCTACGGCCCTGCCTCACACCTACAAGACATTAATTTCAACTTTCAACAATATGCTCACATTTGCCTAACTAATCAAAAGGCGACAAAAATAGAATATTTATAAATTGACATAATATACAAAAACGACACATATTGAGAATAAGAGACATATAAACAAGGGTTGACACAATAGTTGGAGAACCTTTTTACAAGTGCCAATATACCCATATTTGCATAACAAATGTGCAATAAAAGTTCTCCAACCGTCACATTATATACAAAATGGCAACTCACTGCTTAGCTGCTTTCCCAAGTAGTGACGACTTGTATGCGAGTAAATAGGTCTGCGCGGAAATTTCTAAACATAACAATATTTCAATGGAAATTAATATAGGGTGTTCCAAAAAAAAAACCGCCATGTGTGTTTCAGGCGGTATCTCACTTCACCCACTGGACAGTTCACCCACCATGGACACTTCACCCACTGGACACTTCACCCACCATAGACACTTTACCCACTGGACAGTTCATCCACCATAGACACTTCACTCACTGGACAGTTCATCATGGTCTTGAAAAGGTGAATGAACTGTCCGGTGGGTGAAGTGTCCAGTGGGTGAACTGTACAGTGGGTGAAGTGTCTGTGGTGGGTGAAGTGTCTGTGGTGGGTGAAGTGTCTGTGGTGGGTGAAGTGTCTATGGTGGATGAACTGTCCAGTGGGTAAAGTGTCTATGGTGGGTGAAGTGTCCATGGTGGGTGAACTGTACAGTGGGTGAAGTGTCTATGGTGGGTGAAGTGTCCATAGTGGGTGTAGTGTCTATGGTGGATGAACTGTCCAGTGGGTGAAGTGTTCATGGTGGGTGTAGTGTCTATGGTGGATGAACTGTCCAGTGGGTGAAGTGTCCATGGTGAGTGAACTGTCCAGTGGGTGAAGTGAGATACCGCCAAAAAAAGATATTGGTTTATACCCATAAAACATTTCCTAATCGGTATATTTATTTTTTATAAACAAACAAAAACAATTGTTATACACACTCCGTTTCACATCTATAAACGCATAGCCTATTTTTGCCAGTTCGGGGTGATCACGAGTAACAGATTAAAACAACTACAACTAAATATAATCAAGATTCTATATTCTTTTTAGATTTTTCCTTCCTCCGCTTTCTTTTTTTCTTTTCCGTGTTCTCATCATTATTATTCATCGATTTTCCAAAAGCCCCATTATTTCCCATTGGTTTTGGTTTCTTCTTCTTACAGCTCAATGGATTCGGTCCTTTTGGCCCCTTCTTTTTCTTCTTTATCTGAGGTTCACCAATGATGGCATTCTTTAGTTCTCTCACTTTCTCAATTTCATCATATGATTTGTCCGCTTGTTTTATACTCGACTCCGATGGCTAAAAATTTATTCAGCTAATGAAAGAGTTCAATAACTGACCTTATCAAGAAGAATACCATTGAATTTTACCGACATAGTTGGAACGCCACCCATTTCTTTAATCTTTGCAATAAGTTGCTCGTCCTAAACAATCTTTAAAATTAATCTTACAGATGAATTAGATAACTTCATGGTACAATAATTATGACCCAAAAAAAAGCTTTAAAAAATATTTTCAAGACGCTTTATGGTGTCAAAATTTATATAAAAACGTATTTTTCAAGTGTCCACGAACTTTTGAATCACCCTCTACTTGTTAGCCAACAAGATACCTGTGTTGCAATAAAGTATTTTGGTGCTTTCCCCTTCTTAGATCTTCGTGCCAAGTGAGCCAAACAGTCAGCAGCTGTTCGATGCGGATGATGTGGGCAAGGCGCTACATCAAACTGTTTGCAAATTACCAAAGCTCCATATACATCAGACCCAAGTTTTTCTAAAATTGGTTCATGTAAAGAAATACTATCAGACACATAAAAAAATTAAAAAATCCTACTATAAACGTGTACAGAATGAGCCAAAAAAATCGTACTTTTGCGTTTTTTGGCGAAAATTTTTTTGAAAAAACCCAAACTCCGGTTTTTTCGATATGTACTTTTTTTTAAACATTTTCTGAAAAATTTGTAAAATCGCGAGCGCTCGGCTCTCCAGGTACTTTTGATTATAAACGATCAACTAACTCTCACCCAATTCATTTATTACACACGAACTAGTGACCATTTCCGTTTCTTCTGCCATATATTTCGGCATTTGCTCCCTCAAGTTGACCTTATTTTGAAGAGCAGCTTGACAGAAAGTTCCATCCAATAGCACAGTGAATGGCGGGGCATAACCAAAATTGTATCGAAAGAAAGTTAGTATTCGTTGAGCGCGTTTATATCGTTTAATCTTCATTTTGCTTTCTAAAAAGGTACGATTAATTTTCTTAGTCAAACAAGAAGAAAATGAGGTACTAGTATTATACGGGGACCGCACATGAAAATTTAGAGCTATTGTGGATCGGGGGTCACACTGGGTCAAAAATCGAAAAATTTTAAAAAATGATATATTTAGGGGTAATTTTATGCGAAGAATAGATTGCATGCATTCTCGAAGCGTGTATAAAAAATTTTCAACTAAGGTCCCCCCGTACACAGTTGCACAACCCCGGTAAAATTCGACCGGGGGTAGGTCATGAGGTAGAGAGGGGGTGGGTCATGAGGAGGGGTAGGTCATGGGGTGGAAGGGAGGTAGGTCATCGGTCCCCGACGCCGGGAACCAATTTTTTTTAGCTCTAAAAAAAGGTCGCTAAATTGCGGGGGGGGGGTGGGATCATAAAAACAAAAATTTTGGACCGGGGTCTGTGCAACTGTACCCCCGTACCATACTAGTACTGAAAATAAAGACCAAGATAGTACTGACCTGTTTCTTAAAACACTTCAATAAAAGTTGGAACTGTTTTTCACAATCCTTATGTTTAATCTTTTCGGCTCGTTCAGATACACAATTTCCGTAAGAAACAGCCTAAAATTATGAGGTAAAAGCTCATACACAAAATATACCTCGGGTGTACAATTTGTTAAATGGACAGCAAATTTCAAGAGCCTCTGTTCTTGAGGCATTCAAAGGGCTAAAATAGAAAATTTATCATCATAATTTGTGCAAATAAACAAATGTTGATTTAAACAACAACAAAAATATAAATAGAGACCGGAGTGTTGATCGAGTTTGACCAAAAACTTGAATCGCGAAAATGTGTTGCTTTTTTTAAATAACACAAAAAAAAATTTTTCGAATTTTTCTGCAACAGGACAGTATACACCTCCCAGATTTTAGCAAATTTTCTACACATTACAAAATTTCGCATTAAAAATTCAAATTTCGTGTGAAATTTTCGTCAAATTTTGATTTGTAAGATGTGTACCGTCCTAGTTCCAATCTTAAAAATTTTTTTTGGCAAAATGTTTCAATCTATGTTACTAATGAAAGTCAGTCAGATATTGAAATGAAAAAAATCGTCATTTTTGTCAGAAAATGTATTCCTGAATAGGAGGTGTTTTGAATAATCGTGAGAAATTTGTATCCGAATCGTCGAGGCACACTTCATGGACAAGTGATTTTCGAAAATTTTAGGAAAAAATCTACTAATTAAGCTAGTTTTTCTATACATTTTTTACTACAACACCGAGCAAAAACCTTGGTGCATCAATGAAAAGTAATAAATTTCATTGATGCACCAAGGTTTTTGCTCGGTACTGTACATTTTCGGATGGTGTGACACTTGCAGACGAACTTTTGCGGACGGGA
Organism: Acrobeloides obliquus; assembly: GCA_034698545.1. Taxonomy (NCBI): domain Eukaryota; kingdom Metazoa; phylum Nematoda; class Chromadorea; order Rhabditida; family Cephalobidae; genus Acrobeloides; species Acrobeloides obliquus. The sequence continues at coordinate 8,489 of JAQGBS010003606.1, forward strand.
CGTTTGCAGAAGAACTTTTGTGTATTTATTCATCTTAATTGAAAATAAAAAAGTTATCTATTTGCAGTAATTATATAATACCCCCTCTCCCCCATCCGCAAAAGTCCGTTCGCAAGTGTCACATCTGCAAAAGTCCGTCCGCAAGTGTCACACCGCCCATTTTTGTCATCAAACTGTCAAAAAATTGAAAAAAATTTCAATTCTCGGTCTCTATATATAGACAATTTTGTTTACAAATATTTATTGTTAAAATAAGTGATGCGTATAAGGTAATCACAATTATATCACTAGGCAAGAAAATGATATACCAGCATTCAGAATAAGTGAAAAAATTTTATATTAATAAGTGAAATAAAATTATATATACCGGAACAGCGGGGTATGAACCGGAACATATTAACACCAAACAAAAAAAAGAAGGGCCGAAGTTTGTGGTGCCAAAATTCTCGATCGAAATTTCAAACAAAACTAAAACTTAAGCCTAAGCCCAAGCTTAAAATAGACTTAAGAGGCGTTGTCCTGAAAAGTCGAAGATCCCAGGCGACAAAGTTTGAAGATTCTCGAACTTTGCGGAACAGGAACACAGCCCTGTTCAGCATCTAGGGGTAGAATGAATCGATCGCCCCTACAAGATTTGTCGAAAAAAACATAAGTGCACCATGTTCCCTTGTTTTTTTGGCAACATCGCAAAATTTCAAAAGTCTCGTATGATTTTTTTGCCCTATTACCCGAATTTTCCAGCTCTAGGACATTTCGCAATCACCTTCATTCCCCTTATGTTTTTGCATAAAATATTGGAAATTTTTTCGAAAAAACATAATGGAGACCAAGGCGATTTTGAAATTTTTTTGAAAAAATCGAAAAAAAATCACCTTGGTCCCCCTTCCTTATGTTTTTTGTTGCCCGCAGAAAATAAAAAATTTCGGCGGGTGTTTGTACACGTGTGTATCAAACAATGTTATAATATCTTTTAAACAGAATTATAATCATCTGTGGTGAAGACAATAAGAGTAAAACGATATAATTCATGTGAAGTCAAAATGCGCTGAATGACCGAATCTAACTTTGTTTTAGATAAATCTGAGAAGGAATCGGTGAGCACTGGTAAAAGTTTGGCCAATGGCACTTGCTTATCATTCAGATCTCCGCTTATCAGCTAAAAAAAGTCAAATTAAATTGATAAATTACGTTATCTAACTACTTCTTTAGTATAATCCAAATATTGTTGAGTAAAATTCGAAATTAGTTGTCCACATGATTGAGACTGTAACATATCAGAAAAGTTAGTTAATAGCGTTTCAAGATGGACTGTATTAACCACATTAAAGGAACCCTGAAAAAAGGATATAAAAAAAGGATACAAACAAATACTTGTATATTCCTTTGTGGGACTACCAAATATGCAAAGTTCTTCGAACCGTATAATCCTTGAATTTTCGTTTTAGCCTTATCCAACAAGAATTTAATGTCTTCAGGTGAAACTGGCTTGTTTAAAAGTAGAGATGAAACAAGTTCTTTCGAAACACGTTGAATACGATCAAACAATTGATTGATTCCCGACGTAGTGAAAAATTGAGTGCAATTGAGGAAAAGTTGTTGAATTTTTGGATCGGGAGCAGCCTCGACTTTTGACCGATCATCTTCTCGCCAAATATACGAAGATGCATAACTCAAACTACATAAAATTCATATTAAAGCTGCGTTCAAGTATGTCACAAAGTTGTCAAAACATGTAACTTTGCCTAATTTTCAATAAAATCGTGTTTATTGAAACGATTGGTCATGAAGCATAAAATTTTATCGGTTTTTTTCTTCTCGATCAATAACATTTATGCTTCATAACCAATCGTTTCAATAAACACGATTTTATTAAAAATCAGGCAAAGTTACATTTTTAAAAACTTTTTTGACATGCTTGAACGCAGCCTAATTACTACTATTCATATCACTTACAAACTATTTTTAGAATTTTGTGAATTAGTTTCATATCTCTTGCAATTTTCACGGCAAATTATAGACTTTTGTGTTTTAAATACGACAGCTATTAACGGATATATAAATGCAACAGCCAATATACGAGCGAAAGATTTCACCTAAACGAGTAAAGAATTAGATAATTTGTTGCTAACCCAATGACGTAACTAGGATTTCGAAAATCTGCATTGAAAATTTTTTCAACAAAAAATTGAACTCAAACTCATTATGACTATTCGAATGTGTTTCAAATAAAACAATTTTCAATAAAGATTTTCGAAATCCTAGTTACGTCACTGTGCTAACACCACCTTAATTTCTTCCCATATATGAACCTTTTCAACAGCTGAAAGTTCATCCGAGTTCTTTAACCGATCAACAAGTTCCTCTACATTAAAATGGGCTTGAATCAATGATCTAACATCATTAAGAACCAATTGGACTTGTTTATCGCAACTTTGTTGATGACTATCAAAGATGAAATGTTTCCTTGACTTTAAAATTAAGAATATAATTTGGATCATAATCATGAGTGATGGCCTACCTTGGTAAGTTTTTCATCAGATTCTATAGTCACACTATGATTCCCCTTCAAATGCTCGAGTGCATTCAATTCGATCGCTTTCTTCACGCCATAAACACCACCAATTATGACTCCTGCCGTTGCAATCTTACCACGATGACGTTTAAGAAATTCCCAAACACTACTCATACTTAAATTTTTCAAAATAAGATAAAAATAATAATACAGATATTCAAAATGATTTAACATATGCATCAGTAAATTGGTTTAAAAACAACTTTATTCTTAACAA
>JAQGBS010003607.1:0-11277 GCA_034698545.1 Acrobeloides obliquus
TTACAAAAATTTTTGTAAAAAAATAATATCTCCATCGTGTTCCCCATAGCCGAAAACCCCCAAGTACAAAAAATTAGTGGGTTTGGAGACAATTTTGAAATTCGCATATTTTTCAATTTTTAGGGGGTAACCCCCTGATTGACTCAAAAATTAACAAAATTTTTTGTTAATTTTTGAGTCAATCGATTAATAACACAAATTCGTAATCTGTGCTTAAAAATTATGGTAAAATATTTTTTATGAAAAAAATTGGGCAAAAAGTAAATATTCGCGACAGGGATCGAACCTGCGACTAAAATCCTCTTATATCGTGAGGCTAACAATTGACTACGCTTGATGTTAATATTTCTGGTATTTAATTTCTTAAGTACATTTGGCTTAATTTTTCAATTTTTTATGGCTAATTTCTCCAAAAATGTGAAGGATACAAATTTTTTCGAGCGGCTCAAAAGTTTTCTTATACAATGCTAAAAACATCTAGTAAAAAGTTTTTTGAAAAAACTTCAATTTAAAATTTACACTTCAAAAAGGTTCCTTGTTAGGCTTAAGTTTTAGACTTAGGCTTAGAAAAACCTAATCGATGGTTTTCTCATAAAAATCCGAAAATGTTTGATTTTTGTTCAAAACACCGATCCCCTCCCTGAATTAGGGTCAGGATGACGTTTTCACGCTTCGGCGATGCGCACAATCAATTTCTCGTATGATTTTACCTCTAAAAATGATCTTGTTAGAAGAATTTTTTTCTTAGATTAGTCTATAAATGTAAGTAAAGTTACATGAAAATACTTTTGAAGTTACAATCGAGAAGTTACAAAAAAATACTTTTAAAGTTACAAGAAAAAACTAGAGCCGTTTTTTGTAACTTTCGAACAGTTTTTTTGCAACTTTTTTGGTGTTTTTTGTAATTTTCTCAAAAAATTATCATTGGGCTGTATCATAAGTTGTTGCTGCTCAAAAAATACATCAATAGTTTAAAATAAGCCTAAGCCTATGGCCTAAGCCTATGGCCTAAGCCTAAGGCCTAAGCCTAAGGCCTAAGCCTAGGGTCTAAGCCTAAGGCCTAAGTCTAAGGCCTAAGCCTAGGGTCTAAGCCTAAGGCCTAAGACCTAAGCCTATGCCTAAGACCTAAGCCTATGGCATAAGCCTAAGCCTATGCCTAAGACCTAAGCCAATAGCCTAATCCTATGGCCTAAGCCTATGGCCTAAGCCTATGGCCTAAGGCCTAAGCCTATGTCCTATGGCCTAAGCCTATGGCCTAAGGCCTAAGCCTATGTCCTATGGCCTAAAGCCAATGGCCTAAGCCTATGGCCTAAGCCTATGGCCTAAGCCTATGGCCTAAGGCCTTAGTCTTAGGCCTTAGGCTTTTACGAAAGTTACAATAAAACTCCTTTGAAGTTACAAAAAAATACTTATTCCTTTTCGAAAATAAACTTGATTTTCAGGGAAACTCAAATTGTCATGAATAAACCAATTTTTAGAGAAAATTTGAGAATAAACATGATTTTAAGGAAAAACTCGAGTTTTTTCGAGAAACCCGAAAAACACGAGAATTAAATTGATTTTCAGAGAAAATAAGGCTTTGAGTAAAAATCTGAACTTCAGTGAAAACTCCATTCTTTGAGAATACCAATCATATTCAGGAATAAATCGAGTTTTCGAGAAGAATCCTGATTTTCAAGAGTAACGCTGTTTTTCAAGAAAAATAGAGCATAGCCAAGAATTGAACAAATTTGCCAAAAAGCTGATAAAATTAACAAATTACCTGCAAAAAACATTTATTCGAGTAAATCGATCCGTTCGAATATCATATATTTCTCCAAGACTAGCAGTACGACCAAGACTTGGAATGATTTCAGTTTGATCCATCTTATCAAGTCAACAGATGTCTTGCTATGGAGGATGTTTTTAAAGTTCTCGGGAATGTTTTTTTAAATTAAAAATTGGAATTCCAACTATGTCTTATTTTTCCATGAAACCCCTGAAAAATGTTGATGTTATTTTGTTTGGGTATTTTTTCTCACGGAAAATATTTTTTCCATCACGGATATGGTTCATATGTTACCGTGCTTCTTGAAAATCCATATTTTCAGAAAATACGAAAGTAATTTCTGGAAATATGAGGAAAAATGCCTAAATGGAATTGTTCATCAAGAAAAAAACTCTTTTTAATCAGGAAAATCCTCAGAGAATTCTTTTGGCAAGTGGAAATCCATTAAGAAAATTTTGGAGTTCTTCCCCCTAAGGAGACACAATCAACAGGATTCCAAAAACTGGTACTTTCTTGAAGTAATTTTATGGAAAAATACCCTCTAAAGGGATAGGCCTAGGCTTACGTTTAAGCTTAGGCTTAAGCTTGGCTTAAGCCTAGGCCTAAGCCCAAGCCTAAAGTTAAGTCTAAGCTTAAGTCTAAACCTTTAGAGGTTATTTTTTCATAAAATTACCTCAAAAAAGTATCAGGTTTTGGAATTCTGTTGACTGCTTCTCCCCAAGGGGAAGAGCTCTAAAATTTTTCTTCGAGGGAAAAATCCTTGAAAAAAATTTTTGGTAAGAGAAAATCTCTTGAGATTTTTTATCAAAAGGAAATCGCTTGGGATTTTTTTCCGACGAGGGATTTTTTCTTACCGAAAATAATTTTCAAGAGTTTCTCCTTACTGAAAAAATTTATGAAAGCTTTTCCATTGACTTAAAAATTTGAAAAAAATCAAAAAAATTGAAAAAACTTAGCAAAGTGAAGTTGATTTAAATTTTTTCGTGTCAATAAACGGATTTTATTGATAATCAGGCAACGGGAATATTCCCGCAACTTTCCCAAATTCCCTGAAATGTTTCCGCGGGCAAAACGTTCTGAAACCATTGCCAATAGATTCCCTATGATCTAAAACCCTAGAACAATGGGGTCAATTGCACTATATAGTCACATCCCTTCAAAACTCGTTTGTGAGGTACCTATTTTGACCCCAAACTTGAGAGGCTCTGAGACAAAAATTTTTGAACGCATCCAAATTTTTGGCACTATAACTTTTGTCACGGATTTTGTCACGCTTACTTTTGTCACGTTGTTGAAAACGACATAACTTTTTATAGAAAAAACATTTTGATATGGAATTTTTTTACGAGCTTTGACAAACAGTTATAATTAAGAACATGCTGTAATACAAAAAATGCTCTATTTTAATGATCTTTTCGAATATATCATTTTTTCAAATGATTGTAACTTACTGGACTGGTCCTTTAATTAAGGTATATGTATACTTTTATGATCAGAATCCCCTATTTTTTAGCTGAAAATCACGAATTTCACATTCTAATTTTTCCTCGTCTTCACACTTAAAATTGCGTATCAAGGCAAAACGAGGTTTTTAGACCTAGAAATCGATAGATATCGAGTTTTTTCATATCCAAACTGGAAAATTTGACCACTATATAAGGTTTTTTTAAATAAAATTTATTAATTTGTAGGCCTAAACCCCAATTTTTAGCATTTTTGGGCCCTGAAAAGGGGTAAAGGAAATTTCAAAATGACGTAATTTTGGCGGGAAACGATTTTCCAGGTGAAAAAACCTTATATAGTGGTCAAATTTTCCAATTTAGATATGAAAAAACTCGATATCTATCGATTCTTAAAACATTTATCGCTAAGTTTTACCCCTAGGCAAAATTTTTTATCCGTTTTTGGACAAAGCAATAGAAATTCTGGTTTTATTCAGAAAACAGTCGTTTATAGTGTAATTTTGTATGATAAATCAGGGTTCGGGAAGTCGATTCTCCGCCTAAAATTACCCTAGAATGACATTTTCTCAGTAAAAAACCGAATTTTTTATTATTTTCGCTTCAATACCCCTAACCCTTTCCCTGAATCAGGTTCTGAACTTCTTTTGAAGGGGGGTTCTCATTCTATCTTAAATTTTTATGAAATAAGCAGAAAAAAGAGGAAAATTGCGAAGAAATGCTTTAGAGCTAGATGTGAATCAAAAGTTCAAAACTTCCTATAAAAAAAGACAAATTTTTGGTCTAACCAATCTGCGTCCGATTTATAATTCGAAGTCCAACACTTTCGTCATTGAGTAATTGCACACTTTACATTCTACCCAAGAGCTACAGATTTATTAGATCTTTGTTTACAACAAAGAGGAAAAAGAATTATTCAATGTTGGGCAGAGTAAAGGCTAAAAAAACTTCAAAGAAATGCAACATAAAAAGAGCAATAAATTTAACCTGTCACTGATCTAGAAAGAAAAACTGCACAATAAGTGTTTCACGTCAGGAGATTACACAAGAGATAAACTACGATCTAAACACAACTTGAATGTTCAAAGTATACAGGGTGTTTCAGATGAAACCTACCTATTTTATTTTGACATAGCTTTTTCTGGAAAAGTATTCTGAATTTTCGACTTTTGGAAAATAACGAGCTAATTTGTCCATTTTATGCATGTTTTTTTGTTTTTGAAAATTTTGACTTTGGGAAATGGTTTTCGCCCGGGCTAGGATTCAAACCCGTTCCTTTATGAACAAAAAGCGAGAGCCATACCACTCGGCTATGAAGGTCGGTCTCGTCGGGAAATTTTACCGATCTTCTTTTATCCGACCTTCATAGCCGAGTGGTATGGCTCTCGCTTTTTGATCATAAAGGGGCGAGTTCGAATCCCATCCCGGGCGAAAACCTTTTGCCCAAAGTCAAATTTTCAAATACAAAAAACATGCATAAAATGGACAAATGAGCTCGTTATCGGAAACACACTGTACTAATATCAAAATGTAAACATGACTTGGAAGCAAAAGACTAGAAAAAACAAAAATATTTAGGCGGAGACGAGGATCGAACCTGCGCCTTTCCTACTGCAAAACTAACGCTTTACCAAATGCACCATAAAGGCAACGAGTTTGCTTTTCTGACTAAATACCTAAGCTGAAAAGAAATCGGTGTAATAAAGCGAAAATCAAACATTTTCGAATTTTCGTTTCAATACATCGATTTCTTCTCTGAATCAGGGTCAAGAAAGCATTTTCAAGGCTCGGGAATCTGCGCAATCGATTTCCTGCCTAGAAAAACCTAAGAATCGACGGTTTTCTCATAAAAATCCGAAAATATTTGATTTTCACTTCAATACACCCACCCCATTCCTAAATCAGGGTCAAGGAAGCATTTTCATGCACCGGGAATGCGCGGAATCGATTTTTCGCATAAAATTACCCCTAGAAAAGTCATTTTGGCAAAAATTCAAAAAAATTTTTTTTCAGAAGTGCTGCTGCAAAGTTTACCCACCTCCCTTTAAGAACTTTAGGCACAATAAATTATTTGGATGTTTTTATAATTTTTTTGAATACATAGTCTTTATATGGATTTCATAAGTAACAAGCGTATAAAATAGACATGATGAATAGAGGAAATAAATACAATTTATTTTAAACGAAAATATTTTTTCATGTAACATGTTTTACTTTTTTTTGAAACATCTTTTTGGTTGTAACATAATTACTTTTTTTGTAACATCGGATTCTGAATTAGGATTCTGAATCTGGATTCTGCATTCGGATTCTGATCTCAGATTTCCTCCCTTTCCCAATTTTGAAACACACGTGTATTAGTATACTTTGAACATTCAAGTTGTGTTTAGATCGTAGTTTATCTCTTGTGTAATCTCCTGACGTGAAACACTTTTTGTGCAGTTTTTCTTTCTAGATCAGTGACAGGTTAAATTTATTGCTCTTTTTATGTTGCATTTCTTTGAAGTTTTTTAGCCTTTACTCTGCCCAACATTGAATAATTCTTTTTCCTCTTTGTTGTAAACAAAGATCTAATAATTCTGTAGCTCTTGGGTTGAATGTAAAGTGTGCAATTATTCAATGACAGAAGTTTTGGACTTCGAATTATTAAATCGGACGCAGAACGATTAAACCAAAAATTTGTCTTTTTATAGGAAGTTTTAGATAGAATGGGAAGCCCCAATTTAAAACAAGTTCAAGAACTCAAGGATGATTTTAACAAACAAAACCAAGAAAATTTGCGAAAACTAGATAAGCTATGTTCAGGCCTTAGAAAGTGAGATTGAAAGAAACCGCCAATAATTATTAGAAAGTCAGATGGCTTCATTACATGTTCAAAAAGAACGACAGTTAACGATATTTAAATTGGAAAATGAAGTTTTACATGATTTAGGATGAAAAAGCACAGAGAAAAGAAATGGCTAGGCTCCTTCAGGGAGAACAATAATAAAACGAACTTTTGGAGAACAAGCTTTTGAGGCACGAAAACAAGCAGAGATTCAAATACAAGAACCTAGAGCTGCTCAGGAAAGAATGGAACAAGGTTTATTAAAAAAGTTTTAAAAACTTTATTTTTTGTATAGAGAAATGATCCATAGGATAAACGAAACAAATACATCAGATATGAAAAAACTGGTTCAGACTAATAATGAAGCAATGTTCAAACTTCAAGGAGAAGAAGCACGAAGAAATGAAGAGTTAAATAAGGTTTAAAAAATTATCATTTTATGAATTTATCTTAATTTTTAGGCAAATTAAGCTCAATTAGTCACGCGAGGGTCAAACATCGGTTTTCCTGATCTAAGTATGGATTCCTGAGGTCGCCGATCGTCGTTTTTGGCACTTTTGTGTTCAAATCGGGACCGGGGAATCGATTGACGTCGGTTTTATCCAAATCGGAGTCGATCCTAAAGAGACCGTTATGTAGGAGTTATATATGGAAGGAGGAGGAAACTTTTGTCTTACGCCTCTTTTATATCTTATTTTATTGTTAATAAATATCAAATAGATTTATGGAATTAAATCTCATAAAACCAATATTAGTGTCATAAATAAAATATTGATGAAAGAAACAATTACTTTAGCGCCTTTTGAAGTTGTAGATGATATAAATGATATGGTTGAAGATTGGGGTAAATCGGTTGTATTCGTAATTGGCGCTAAATGATTTGTTAAAATACAGTATGTTCAATAATCTATTATAACATTTCAAAAATTCGCCAAAAATCGAGTTGAAATCCATTTCAGCCGCCCGAAGGCTCATTCGATAGCTCCCGTCATGGGATTCTTTAGGAAAAAAATTATTGAAAAAGCCTCAACTTCGTTTTTTTAGCTTAAAAATTCGAAAAAATTGCGTTTGCACAAAGGTTTACCAAGTTTGTACCCCTTTATTTTTTCTTATGTAAGGCCATTTTCGATGCGATTTTGTTCAGTCCACTAGAAGATCTAACAAAGAATTTTTTTAATTTCAAAGTCTGACGACTTCAGGGTTTCGCTGTAATAAATTTTCAATGGTGAATAAGCCTTTTCATAAACATAACCCTAGAGAAAAGGGTTAAGTCAAAAAATTTATATTTTTTCAAAAAATAAAGCCAAACATAATTTTGTTTAGGTACGACATGATTTTTTCATCAAAATTGTCTATTTTTTGGAGACGTGTCGATTGCGTCAAAATTATTTGCGCCATCCGACATTTACGTCAATTTCGATTGTGTCAAAGGTCAATTGCGTCATCCGACATTTGTGTCAATTTTTGATTGTGTTAATTTTCGATTGCGTCAACAGACATTTGTGTCAATTTTTGATTGTGTCAACAGTCATTTGCGTCAATCTTTAGAATATTGATTTGGTCGAACTTTTGTTGAGAATTGTTTATTAAGTTTCACAATTTCCCAGCTTGACACCCAATGACGCAAATGACTTAAGAAAATTGATTTACTTGCTGAATATTGTATAAAAATGCCATAGTCATCCGAGGGTACTATCATTTGATCTTGGTAACTAATAGAAAAATATGATCCATAGCCTTGTACTTCCTTATAGGATATGTTTTGATTTGTAAAGCTAAATCTTGTATTTTTTGCTTGTTTGGTAAATCTATCTGTACTGTTTTTATCCGCTCTTCAAGCAAAATGCGAGATGGGAGGAAGGAGGCAGTTGAACACCCTCATATAAAAATAAATTTAAAAAATTTTTTGCGGAGCGCGTCTACAAAAAGGGTAGATAGTCATGTGCCGGGCCCAATAACATCTCTGGTCCCCGGTACACTTCGTCTCCTCTAGTTACGTCCCTGGAGGAGGGTAATAAAGTAAGTATGTGCTTACTTTCAGAAGCAATCATACACTTATTTTGTTACATTGTGTGCTTACTTATGAAAATGATTCGAGTCAAAACTAATTCCCAAATAGTTCTTTATATTGGCATATATAATCCACATGGTAAAATTTGCTTCACAATTATTGCAGATAATATCCCGTTGATATGGTAGCTTCAGCAACTGGGTTGTAGAAGCAAGAATAATCCCAACAATTTGGTCGTTAAAAAAATAAGTGGTTTCTACAAAAAATTTATATATCGGAAATTTGAAGAAGTATTTCAGTGTTAAAAAAATTTTTTACCAAAATTATCCTCATATTCAACTTCTAATGATGTCCCATTGGGTATAAGAAACGAGTAAAGCCCTTGAAGCAAGACAAAACCTTTACAAAGCAGGCTATCAGGTTGTCTAAAACGTCATAAATACGATTTGTCAGGGAAAACTTTTACCCAAACTGCAATAGTTGTTGAGCATTTGCTAGCGAATACCCTTTTACTAGTGTAACAAAATTGTTACCCTAAATTTGCCATAAGAGAATTTGATAGATTAGTAAATCTTACAGTATAATTCAATTTTATAACCCCCATTGCATTAAAATATGGGACATAAAATGAATATACGCAATCTCCCTTAGGTGTAGCTGATATGGTATCATCATTACCGGAAGTAACAATTAGTAAGTTATCGGAATTGGCACAGTTTGCAGAGTGATCTAAAGTGAGTCGTCGTAAAAGTTATATCTAGGAAGGTTAGCGGATTGATGGTCGGTCGGTCTAGGTCTATCTGGTCGGTCTAGGGCTGATTTGGACTAGCAGACGGACTTGGATGGAAAAGGACTTGCGCGGACGGAATGATTGATTTACAAGCGAACGACTTGTACCCTCTGTTCGGATATAGGACTTGTTTAAAAAAGTATACCTTCAACAATCCTTGCTACTATCTCTAAAGTTCCTTCTCGTGGATCGAAGTTATTACCAATAAAAAGGATTGTTACAGCTTTATCAGTTGGCATTATAGGCAGAAAATTACCCATTCCAACTACTCCAGGATTCATTCTAAAATTTTTTTAAAAACCGTGGCCGAGTGGCTAACGTGCTAGGCCTTCACTCCATAGGGCACAGGTTCGATCCAGCGCCCAAAAGTCTATTTGTGTCCCACTTATCATAGTAAATGCAAAACGCAAAAATGTTTTTTTTTAGTAAATGCAAAAAAATCGAAAAATTGAAACAAATTAGAAAAAAATTGAACCGAAAAACACAAAAAATTTTTGGGACAATCCTTGAGCGCTAAAGGCGCTCGGTCTCCCTGTTCTTATGGACTATTTCATGAAAAAAAATTTTCTAAAATGATCATTTTTAGGGGTAATTCTATGCGGGAAATCTATTGTGCGTACTCCTAAATTATGAAAACGCTTCCTTGACCCTGATTCATGGAAGGAATCGGTGTATTGAAGCGAAAAACAAGTTTGACACGTCGTGGATAAGTGGGACCCAAATAGTGAACTAGCTACAATCATTCTTACACATATTTCAAATTCTTCAAACTGTTCGAAGCATAGATATAAAACGTTCCATTGTAATTGTTATTTCGAAAAAAAGCACTAAAGTAGACTTCCAACGTGCCATGGTCTGCTTGGAATGTTAGCGTTGAATAGTTCATTATTTGGGTAAAATTGTTGGGTGGGAATGTGATGATTGGTTTAGAAATATTTATAGGATATTTAGACTGGATTCCTAAATACAGGATGTGTCGAAATTAGCCGACCCCCCCCCCTATTAGCAATGTAGGATACTTTTTGTCATAACTTTTGATAGGAACATCAATCCATTGTGATCTTGGTATCATTTTAAAGCTCACGTTCTAAGCTTTAAAATGGCACCAAGATCATGGTATACACAGAGTGGCGCACAAAAACGGGACACTTTAAAAATTTTAAATGGAGCTTTTGAGGAGGTCACTTTGAATGATTATTGTTGTTGTTTTTTGCTAAATAAACTATATTTAAAATTTTTTTAAGTGTCCAATTTGTTGTGCGCCATCCTGTAGATGTTCCTAACAAAAGTTATGACAAAAAGTATCCTACATTTCTACTGGAGGGAGGTTAGATAATTTCCGCACACCTTGTAAATTTTCAATAATTTAAAGCGCAACAAAACATTACCATTGATTAAATCGAAATCTATAGACCAGGTCAACGCACCAGAGGCATTGGCATAAGAAGTGAAATATAAGCAAATTTTTTCTTCTTGAAAATAAAGTTGGGTGTACATAGTATTGTAAGCTAGTCTAAATGTTCTAGTCTTTTATGAGGTCATATTCCAATTACAATCAGTCCGTATAAAATGTATCTAAGGAGTGCAGCACAGCAGGATGACGAGGTGTGCGGCGCGGCAGGGAAGTCTTGACCATATGTGCTAGGCATGCAGGCAGAGTAGAGCAGGAAAGGGTGGGGTAGGACAAGACAAATCAGGAAGAACAAAACGGGGATAAGAAATCGCTCGTCTTAAAACATTGTAATTACATTTGATTTGACCCTCCATAACAATTATCCATACTCAAGACCATATAGCCATTATTCTCTTGAGGAATATTAAGCTTCATACGAAGATTCAACGTTTCATTTACATTAGTTAAAATCTTAAAAATTTGTATAAATTACCAGGGTGACAATTTACCGTCCAATTACAAACTAAATTTGATCCATAATTTGTAGAACTTGTCGGCGTCAAATGAAAAGTACTCGTAGTATTCATGCTTACCGGTGCAGTGTAAGAACATTCGGTTGCTAAAAATAAGAAGTGTTGTATGCTATCCGCGTGAGCAGTGGCGTGTCTAGCGGGGACATGGGGGACCATGGCCCTCCCTCAAACCGAAAATTTCTTGAAGGGGGAGGGTAAAGAATTAGGGATTAATCTCTGGAAAATTTTTTTTGCCAAAACAGCTTATATAGAGGTAAAATCATGCGAAAAATCGATTGCGCGCATTCCCAAAACGTGAAAATACTTCCTTGACCCTGATTCAGGGAAATAAATGCGTGTATTAAAGGGGGAGTAAAATTGCGGTACGTTGAAGGCGAAAAAATTTTTTTTGAATTTTTGCAAAAAATGACCCTACTACCAGACATGGGCAAAGGGGTGTGCGGCTGACCCAAAATTTAAGAAGTGGTCCAAAACATAAGGGTCCCTCCTTATGAT
>JAQGBS010003608.1:0-11274 GCA_034698545.1 Acrobeloides obliquus
TTTAAATAGCCACGTAAAATGGGTCCATAGATTTGTGATTCGATTCCTTCCAAAAACGCATTGCATTGACGAATCAAAGGTTCCTAAACTCATACAAAATTAATGGAGTAAACAGAATGAAATTTTGGTCAAAAACTGAATTTTGTTTTTAAACTGAAAATGCTCAGAAAACTACAATTTTTTGTAGAAAAAAAGGGAAAATTTTGGACCTTTTTGACGAAAAAATAGGAAATTTTGATCATTTTTTATGATAAATCATAATGGGGGACCATTATAATTTATCATCAAAAAATTTCGGCAAAAACATAGGGGGAATTATTACGAAAAATTTTCATTTTTTCATGAATGGGGGAACCACCCCGGATTCCCTCCCTCTCCTATCTACGCCACTGCTGCACGTAGGACAATTTGAGATCGGTGGGGGGAGGTCATCCAAAATTTATTCAAAAATAGGGTCAAATTTGATATTTTTGAATTTGATCAAATTTATAAGGAGATTGCTTGTGATTTTTTCCCCGATTGCCCCTCACGCCACTGTACAAAATCATATACCCCTACCTTTGCCATATTTCCTCCTTCATAGACAACAATAGTCGGACTCAAGAACTTCGGGCAACCTTGTTGAAATGCGTTACGGAACTCATCTAGATCACCATTCGACATGCGCAGCATTCGATCACCATTCTTTTCCAACAGCTGAGATTGTATCGACTCATCAATACGTTGAGGTTGAAGGGTAAGACAGATAGCCAAGAGATGGAAAAGTTGTTCGTTTGTCTTGCCAATTACATCATACTTAGTATTTCGTTTTCCTTGAGTTGTCTGTTGCTGTTGAAGGTTCTGAGTGCGTTGAATGTATAACAAACAATTGACGAAGATTTTTGTGGCCTCTCCATAGTTTCGCATCATCATGTGTGAAATTCCAACAAAGTAATGAAGCGTGACCAAGCAGCTTGGAACCGTATTATAGAGCCCTAAAGAAAGTAAATTTTTTAACTCATCGAGACGAATAAAATGATAAACAAATTATTGAATTTAAACAATGTTTTGGCTTATTGAAACGAAAACATGAAATCAGGGTTTTCATTTCAGTAACCCAAAACATTTTTCAAATTCAATAATTTTGGTGCCCTTTTATTCGTCTTGATGAATTATAAAAAATGCCGTGCCTTCTGATTCTCAATTTGTCACTAACCTTTCGTGTCCATTTCTAAATATTCCACAGTTCTTAGGGCCTGATGGTAATCGCCTAAGAGTACGTGCGTGCGCAGTAGACCAATTAGTGAAAAGTAGCCTAACTTGAAGTACAACGCATTCCGCCCAAATTCATCCGCGACATCATCTGGGTTAAGTCCATCGCGGATAGCTTTCAACTGCACGTTAATCTGCGACTTTTCCAAGAGTGAATAAAGTATGTTCAACACCGGATAAATATTCCAAGCATTCTGGCTTTGCTCAATATCCAATAAATCTTCCACTTCTTCGGCCGTGCGCTTTCCCGGATTCGCCTTGTAGAGGCAGAAAGCTTGAAATTGGTAGACAAACTCGTCAATTATATCCCATAACCAACCCTAGAATGGCATAAATTTTTAAGAAAATTAAAGGAGGAGGACTGATTGAGGCGAGTTATCACAAAAATTTGTTTGTTTGTTGGCCATTTTAAGGTTTATTTGGCCTTTTTATAAGACCAAAATAACCTAAAAAGATTTTTTCGATTTTTCCTCGAAAACAGATTTTTTCATCGTTTTGAACATTTTTTACAAGTGTAGAAAAAATTTTTTGCAATAACTCGCCTCAATTGCCCTCCCCTTTAACTATAGAACTTACATTCGGCAATTGTATCTGCACGGGCTCGTTCTTATTTTCCTTTTGGTGGTTTAGGATTTCAGAGAACAAATCCTGATAGTTCATGTAAGAGTCGAACCGATGTCCAAGTGAAGGTCCACGAGACATTCGAGTATACAAATCACGGTAATATAGCTCTTTGTACAAAATGATGAAGAGTTTTGTCTCGGGTCCTTAAAACTTTTTATTAAAAAAATAGGTATATACAGTAGCGGTCAAAAATTTATCAACATTAGGTCAAACGGGTAAAAAAGCGCCTTTTTTGACGGTTTCAAAAAAAAACAAAGCAATCCAAAACTGGTTTTATACTTTTATCTAGGCGTTTTCCTACTAAAAACGCACCCATCATCAACCCCTTATTATTCAAAAGCGTACCAGCTCCGACAATACTTTCTACTACACGATCATCTGGCCAAAGTTTCTCAGAAAAGATTCGCTCAGTAAGATCAGGAAATCCATGCTCATAAAGTCCTTGAATTTCCGGTACATTTTGTTCATCAATCATACGCTTGAAATACTGCAAATATTGAACCACTTCCTCTGGTACATCCAAATCCGAATAGGAACCTAAAACATGATGTTTACATATAAACATGTGATCAACAACCTCGGCGACCAAAATCTCTTTCATATGCAATATCACGCTCTGGATCTCCTGTTCTAGCTCCACGAGAAAAAGCCATCTTTTAAAATAACCTATAAATTTTATGTGTAAATAAAAAACAAACATGTAAAAATGATAAAAGAAAGTGGAGAAAATCGACCGTTGCCAACAGACACGTAGGGAAGGAGGCAATCGGACAATTGCCCCCGTCAGGAAAAATTTTGAAAAAAATCTTAAGGGCTCCCTTATGTTTTTGTCAAAACCACAGGTAGCTGTGGATTTTGGACTTTGGGTCATTACCCCCTCCCCCCATCAGAAAATCCTGGCAACGTGCCTGGTTGCCAATTGTTCTAGTACCCTCTAAAATAGTGAGGTGAACAAGGTTCTACTGTCCAATTTTTTCATTCATTCATTCAAAAACTATATAGAAATTTTGACACTATTACTTTGTCCCCTTGTTTTAAAAAAGTAAGGGAAAAATCCAATCGGGGGGGGGGGGGAGTAATAGTGCCCAAATTTTCGGTGCCGATGTGCAGATGAAAAGAAAAACTTTTTGCTATTTAACAAGCAGGACATGTTGGTTAAATAAAGTAGAAAATTTAAACCAGCCAAGCCTATTTTCCAATATTTTTGCGCCAATTTAAAAACCTTATCGAATGACACACACATTTCGGCATTATACTTGTTCCAAATTTTTGTTCTCAACATACTTTCTCCAACTTTTACCTTTTATTTTGACTTATTTTCAATAAAAATGTCCTTTTTCACCAAAATTCCCCTCCCTTTTTTAAACAAAATCGTAATTTTCTGATCACTTTCAGCTTCAGAAAAGCATTTTCCACACAAAAAAGTTGGAAAATAATAATACTCATGAATTTGGATTAGGGAATTTAGATTAATTGACTCTCGGAAGCACTAATTCCGCGCTAATTGCAAGTTGGGGAGCACTAAGGAGCTCCACTAATTCATCAAAAAAATTTTGAGTTCACTAATTTATCACTAATAGCATCACTAGTTCGTTCTGCCGCGTTCACTAATAGGCGTTCTGCCGGCAGAACTCAACAGAACGCCTATTAGTAATGCGGCAGAACGGAATTAGTTATGCTATTAGTGAACTAAATTCCGTTCTGCCAGCGACAGAACGAATTAGTGGAGGCCTAAGGGTCTCCACAGATTCATACGGATAGTCGTAACAGCTGTTACACAACTCGTACGGATTCTGGGCTGTCGCGACTGGAAAACGCGGTAACGACAATCCGTACATGTCGTAACTGGAAATAGTAGTAGTAGAAGTGCAACGGCACAACTGATAACACCGCTGCTAACGTCATGCCGAGCGCGGCATGACTGATAACGCGCAGCCTTAGTCATAATAGCAAAAAATCGTGTTACGACTCGTACGGATTGGTACCCGTGGAGACCCTAATTGCATGCTTAGTGCGGCGGCTCGACATCGAAATATGCGAATTTTGCATCTCGACTGAAAATTTAAAGGGAGCATAACTTTTCAGGGCCAATGAATTCTCGAATGTGGTCTTTTACATTTTTAAGCATCTTATCGTGAGCTGCAACTTTACTCAAGACAACATTCGAAATTCGTTGATCCTGAAAAATAGAAGAGTCTCGAGTGCAATTAGTTCTTGTCTCGAAATCGATGAGATGAATTAGTGGAGACTCTTAGATTGTTTAAGCACATTTTTAGATATTAGATTCATGTTTAAGACTATATTGATCCCTCAAGATGTTCCGAGAAAAGATGCACTATTTTGTATATTAAAATCACTTCAAGAAATTGATGATGCTTCGAACGAATTGTTTTTAATTTTTAATACAAGAATAACTGCTTGCAAAAAACGATTAATATCTATCAATAGGAGAATTGATGTTGTTTGTAGGAAAGCTGATTCGATTAAAGAGGTATTTTTGTATCTAAGATGAAAGAAAACTTCCTTGACCCTGATTCAGGGAATAGATTCGGTGTATTGACACGAAAATCGAAAAAAAATTTCTATTTTTGCTCTGAAAGCTTTCATCTAGGGGTAATTTTATGGGGGGGGGGGAATCGATTGCGCACATGAAAAAATGCAAATTTTTTAATTATGTTATTACAATGCTTATACAACTATTTGTTGAAATTTAGATAGAAACATCCGTTGTTTTATATTCACCTATAAAGTTCTTCGAATTACCACACAAGTCTCAACCAGTAATCATGAAACCAACGTTATTGCCGTGCCATAATTATTCAATTGAAGATAGTCATGCATCGCCTAGATTATTAGCTTCTTCAACTCATATCCGTGATTCTATTGGTCGAAAGAAAAACTACATCTATTCTTTCTTGAAACCAAAATTTTTTGAGATGGTTTCACAAAAGGGTAAACATGTTTAGTACATTCCGTTGCAAAAATATGTACACCCCGAATTTTCGAGGTTCATCATGTTCTCGAAGTTTTCAAGAATCGAAACCTGTTTTCTATTCGATAGAGTATGGCTGAAAACCACGTTACAGAAAAAAACCGAGTCACTTTTCGACTTTGTGACAATTTTTAGACAAAAACGGTTTTTCAAGTGTTGCAGAACCGTTTGAAGCCATTTTGGGGCCGGAATTGGGAAAGAGGAATTCGATTTCAGCAGGAAAATGCGGCAGAACTTGCTTGTGAAGATAAGATGGAGACCTATAAGCCAAATGGCTATGGAAAAACGCGCCTTGATCGTCAAAAATTATGTGAAAGGCCATTGAAGACTTCCAGATAATGCTATCGTTGCGAGATCTACCGAAAACTTTCTAAAAAATTATCGAAAAGTGACGCGGTTTTGTCCGTAACATGGTTTCCAGCCATGCTCTATCGAATGGAACAGATTTCAATTCCTGAAAACTTCGAGAACATGGCGAATCTCGATATATATAGATATTGCCAAGGATAGAACTAATGCGCCAATTGTCAGTGATAAATATTCGTGCCTATTAATTGATGAAAAGAAACTAGTAGATGAAAAAATAGGTGCTGACCCATTTTCTACGAAAGAAAGCGAGTTGTATCCGAATAGTTTGCTTATTTTTGACGAACTTAAGCAGGACAAGGTTGCGGATTCAATAATAACAAAACCTCTACCGAAATCTATTAAGTCTTTTGAATTTCCGGATTTTCTACAACTGCCTGGTATGTTTATTATCAATTACGCTATATGATAAACTTTGAATTCGTTTATCTAATGGTTGATAAATTTTTACACCTTCCATGGTCGTAGCTCTCGATAGGCCAACATATAAAGTTCCATGTCCAAAAACTTGCTTCTCCAGATTCAATCCCACTTTTTGTAAAGTTTGACCTTGGGATTTGGTGATCGTCATAGAAAAAGCCCATGTTACACACCTAAATTTAGGAGTTATAAAAAATCGATCCGTTGAACACTTCTCCGATCATATGGTATCAAGAACAGAAAGTCAAGCATCCCTTGAACCCATATCAGAAAGTTTATCAATAAACGTTTCAACCAATCAAAAAGAGCGTGAGAAATCCATAAAAGTGCCTGCCAACGAACCTGTGATATTTCAAAAAGATGAAGAAACGACAAGTTCGAGTACAATTGAATCCAATGTTGTGCAAGTATCAAATCCACCGCCTCCACCACCACCTCCTCCACCAATACCACCACCGCTACTCACAACTAACAATACATCTTTGCCTAGTTTGGATGAAGGTCGTTCGAATTTAATGGAAGCTATTCGGGCTGCAGGTGGTACAGGAAAGGTGAAGTTAAAACCTGTTGAACCAAAACAAGTGAGTTTAATCATGATTGTATGAAAGATGATGTAATTTGTGAATTCAGACTCCTATAAAAACTCAAGAACCTGCTTCAAGAATGGTGGTCGAGGATGCAACGGATGATTTGATGGCTTCATTACAAAAGGCATTGGACAAACGTCGAAGAGGTGATTTATTTATATATGAACAAAATCACAATAAAAACTAACAAAACAAAGTAAAAACATTACACCTCAACATCAAGTTATACGTATGGTCAACCATACGGCTCCCCGTGGCCCCATGGGTCACCAGTACGGGTCCCCATGGCCTTACGAGGCCACGGGGAGCCGTACGGTTGACAGTGATCAGTACGGATCCATACGGTTGACTGTACGATTCAACTTAGGAACGCACCCAGCCTATCCCCCCTGTTAGACATCGTTAGATTTTTTCAGACCCCCTCTTGGCAAACGTAAGGATATCTCCTAAGCTATATGTTTATCATGTTTAGTTTAACTTTACTATTTAAGGCATATCTGGTCGTGCGGATAAATTTGCTAATCTGGAAAATAAAAAACGCTCAGCAAACTCTCAAAATAGTGTAGAGCCATTGTCCAGGTTGCGTGAAGTGGTATAATTATAAGACTATTCAATTTGTATGAGCCATTAAATTTATAGATACCCGCACCACAACAGCAGCAGCACAGTTCTATGAAATTTTCATCAGATGATGAAGATTGGAGATAATATACATTTTGTTATTTAAAATTTTAATCAAATAAATCATTATTATTATTTATTATTTAAACAAACTGTTGATTCAAATTTTATATCTTACGAAACATCAAACGACCATCAGAGGTCGAAGTTGGGCCCGGATGATCCGGGCCTCATGGGCCGAGCCTAAGCCCGCTATCAAGGCCCGGTCCGTAGTTTCGGTCTTGAGCCCATTTCGACCTCTGACGACCATATCCCACCGTTTTTTTATATTCGTTGAGAAAAGTCCACCCGCGATTTTTTATTTTGTTGTGAAATGTCCTAGAGCTTAGAGATGCTGGGTGCGTTCCTAAGTTGAACCGTACAGCTCCCCGTGATCCGTAGGTCAACCGTACGGCTCCCTATGACCCCGTAGGCCACTCGTACGACCCCATACACACAAAACGATTGGTGTCAAGAAGACTTGGTGTCAACAATTAACACATAACCCGGTGAGAGCCGAAACACCGATGGTGTTAATTGTTGACTTTAACACCAAAAAATGGTAGCCATAAAGGAGTAGCACAACAATTTTTAGCCAAATCTTGACACCAATCGTTTTGTGTATATGGGGTCACGGGGAGCCGTATCAGTACGGTTCAACTTAAGAATGCACCCACTTTGGCTAGTAAATTCTTAAAGTGATTTAGGCTAATGACTAAATAAATATTTTATGCAGCGTCGGCCACTGAAAAAAGAGAATTTGCGGCCAAAGTTTGATCCCAGTGTTTCTCCACAACATTCTCCAAATCCAGAACCCGCTCGAGGTGTCTATGGTTTTATCTTATACCTAGCATCTTGGATTCTTTTGTTAGTCTATTTATTGTGGGCCTTCGTCCCAAACAAAAATTTGAACCAACTCGGTATTACTTATTTGCCTAGTAAATATTGGGCCGTCGCTATACCATTATTTTTTCCAGTATTTATTGGAGTTTTTATTGTCATCAGTCTATCTTTGAACATTATTCGTTTTTCAAACGTTTTTGAAAATATTGCAGCGGTTGAAAACGATTTTGCGGATCAAGATGCCTAAAAAAACTATGTTGCAAGTTGTATTGATGTCTAGAAGATATATTTCTAATACTTCATATCTTCGGCGAAATTTTACTGAGAAGATTACGAAGCGACTCAAGAGATTCGAAAGCGAGACGTCATTGAAAAACAGTAGCGCCGGTAGTGCTCCTTTTTCATATGAAGTAGATTCAATTTTGGCGGAAAAATTCATCAAGTTTGTTTTATATGCACTGGCGTACCCAGAAAAAATGTTTAAAAAAAGGAGAAATTTTGGTCTTTTTATGAAATATGGAAACTTTTTGTGAAATATTTTCTCCAAAAATGGGAAAAATTGCCTTGATTCCCCCTTGTGTTGTTTTTTTGAAAAATTTTTTGTTGAATTATTGACGTTTTAGCCAAAAAAACAGCGCCGCAGACGAAAATTTAAAAAAATGGCCTTTTTTATGCTGAATATCTTAGAGAATTACAATTTTTGCGGAAAAAATTGACATTTTTAACATTTTTTGTTACAAATCATGATTATCAGGGTTTTTGAAAAAATTTTGGGCAAAAACATAAAAGGGGAGACCATTAGGAAAAATTTTATTTTTCGGATTTTGGATGGCTCGCCCCCCCCCTTTCCTTGGGTACGCCACTGGTTATATACTTTTTTTTCTAAATTAGCTCATATCGTCAATTTTAAGGAAGAACCTGGAAAAGTTTGAAAGTATAAAAAAACGTAAAGAAGTAGATGAAGAGAGAAAACAGTCGGAAGAAGAAATGCCTGAAAAATCCAGTTTTCCATTTGCATTTAAACGTGATCCTGGATTATTCAAGTTGACTACTACTGCTACAAGTTCAAATGATGTTGGGAATAACCAAAATGTGGAATCTCCAGAGGAACTTGTTGATCGCGGATTTTTCTTTGAAGAAAATGAATTTTCCAATGAATATATTGCTGCAACCACGGCTGATCTACCTGAAGATGAAATGACCGAGTAAAAAACCCGTACTTTTGCGTTTTTTGCTGAAAAATGTTCAAAAATCACCTATAGAGGGTATTTTCATGCAAAAAATCCTTTTTTAAGATTTTTTCGATGCGCACAATCGATTTTTCGCATGAAAATATCCCATATAGGTGATTTTTGAAAAAATTTCGCCAAAAACGAAAAAGTACGCTTGTTTTTTTGTCTTACCATGTATTTTTACTACCTTTTTAGACCTCTGTATGATTACTACAATACGGAGGATGCCGTTGAGCAAATCGAAGTTTTGCGTCCTGGTCATCAACATGAATTGAAATCAGTTTCGGTAAGAGATTTTGACCCACACTAATACAGTTCGTTGCATACTTATAACGTCACCCAAAATTTTCAGAGTTCGGAATTTCCCTGACAATTATATGATTCAAAACGGTTTCCATCGAATTCAGCATGGCCTAAAACCATGTTTTTATAAAAAATTGCGAAAAATCTCGGTTTTGTGAAAAAATGAGACAAAAAACGGATAAGCATACAACGGGCAAAAATCCATTTTTTGTTCCTTTTTCACAAACACGAGATTTTTTGCAATTTTTTTATGAAAACATGATTTTCGGCCATGATGAATCGAATGGAACCCGTCTCGGATTGTGAAATCACCAGGAACTCTCGAACTTTGAAAATTTTTGGTGACTTTATAAGCGTGCAACGAGGGCTGTATTTGCTTAATATAAAATGCTTATACATTTTTATAGCGCGGTGAATTGGAAAACTTGGAGGGTAAAGAATGGTATAATGAAGATGAGACAGAAGATACTTCTATTGAACCTTCCACTTCGGCTAGTTGTTTAGGTTGTGGGGCTAAATTTCATTGCCAAGACAGTGCCTTACCCGGTTTTGTGCCTGTTCAAATGTTTAAGAAGATTCTCGATCAAGAATCGAGAAAGCGACAAGTTGTTACTGAATTATGTCGAAGATGCTATGTGCTGAAAAATTACGATTTTTTAGTAAGTTATGAATACACAGTGTATAAAAAACTGGAATTTGGGCGATTTTTTCAAATTTTGGAAATTTTTTCGTCATCTTTATAACAATACGATTTAATTTGCAAAAGCCGGTTATTTTCCGAAAGACCCAATATTTTTATGCAATTTTATATATAAGAGATTTAAATTAGACATGTTAGATTTAAAAATTAGACATGTTTTTATCCTACATTTTTAGCTAAACGTGAACGTAGCTGAGGTTGACTACCAAAAACTTATGGGACATTTGAAGTTGCTTCAAGAAGCCTTAATAATATTAGTGGTTGATATGACGGATATTCACGGTTCAATCTACAAGGCT
Organism: Acrobeloides obliquus; assembly: GCA_034698545.1. Taxonomy (NCBI): domain Eukaryota; kingdom Metazoa; phylum Nematoda; class Chromadorea; order Rhabditida; family Cephalobidae; genus Acrobeloides; species Acrobeloides obliquus. The sequence goes on from JAQGBS010003608.1 coordinate 10,278, forward strand.
TTGCCCCAAATTATTGGTGATCGCAAACCTATGATTGTTGTTGGTAGGACATTCAGCCCTGTGTGTGAGACTGATAAAATGGGTTTTTAGGTAATAAAGTTGATCTGCTCCCACCAGATTATTATGCTGGATATATGAAGAATTGGAATGAGACCCTCAGATCAGCTTTAAAAGCATCTGGATTAGCAGATCGTTTCAATATTTTGAATACTTCATTGGTTAGTGCAAAAACTGGCTATGGAGTCGAGGATTTGATTACGGTAAGAAAAATTTAAAACAGTAGATATTTTGATGAAAGAGATGAAATGAAGAGTAGAGTAAGACCGATAAAAAATTGTTCGATTTTGGCCTTTTTTTCACCTTTGGTTTCGATTTTTTGGAGCTACTATTGGCTCTTATACCCCATTGAACGTAGTCTAAGATCGAAAAATTGTATCAGTTTTTCAAAAACATGCGTTTTCGGTTTTGTTTTGGTCCCCTCCCCCCAACTCTAGTGGAATGAGGAATTTATACCTCTACAGTGTGCAAATTATATAATGTTTTTATTGTTTATAGAAAATATACACAAAATGGCTAGACCAACGCGGAAATCTTCGAAGCGACATTTACCTAATCGGCTGTACGAATGCTGGAAAATCGTAGGTTTTTTTTGGTTCACTTCTGGCTAACTATTTGCAACATTGATTCTATAATGTACATGGTGAGCTCAAAAAGAAACCGTACTTTTGCATTTTTTTTGGCAAAAATTTTTCAAAATTTTTTTTGAAAAACGTTTTCAAGATTTTTTGATGCGCGATTGATTTCTCTCATGAAAATACCCCCATTTGAAAAAAATTTTTACCAAAAAACGCAAAAGTACGGTTTTTTGCTCATCCTGTATATGGGAAGGGGGTTGTGACGCGACTCAAAGAGACTGATTCACGTACAAAATTTTAGGACACTGTTCAATACATTTCTACAATCGGATTTATGCAAAGTCAAAGCTATGGATGTGGTC
>JAQGBS010003609.1:0-11274 GCA_034698545.1 Acrobeloides obliquus
TTTAGTAATTGTGTCAATATGAGCTGAAAACGTTAGTTTGTCACTAATTAGTACGCCAAGGTCGGATATAAGAGAAGGTCTCCCGGTTTTATCCAATAAAACACTTACTTGATCGTTTTTGGGTAAATAGTCTTGATAGCCATCATTTTTTTCTAAATGAATAAAGTTTTCTTGGTCCAGTCCAAAATCTTTTAACACTCTTATAAACGCCTAAAAAATTTAACATATTTATTAATTAAAAACCTATACTTGTTCTTCAATTTTTTGCACTTCTTCTGGCTGATATTTATTTTCAAATATTAAAATAGTTTTTTGTGCTTGTACAAGATCATACGCATCTTTTACTTCTTTAGGAGGTCTGAAAATTTTAATCGATATTCATGTGCTGTCCACCTACGACCATGGTTCGGGGGTCGAAAAATTTTTTTGTCTCAGAATTTCGTGAAAATGACTTTTATGAGGGTAATTTTATGCGAGAAATCGATTGCGCGCATTAGAAAAATATTTTGACCACATCTAGATCCTTATTTTTGAACTTTTGCTGATCTTATATAAGCCAAAAATTATCGAAAAGCCCAGGGAAATAAGATTGTGTATTAAAGCGAAAATATGAAGATTTTGGATTTTTCGCGCTCTTATTTCCCTGAATCAGGGAAGCATTTTCAAGCTTCAAGAATGCGCGCAATCGATTCCCCGCATAAAATTACCCCTGGAAAAGCCATTTTTACACAATTCTGAGACAAAAAAAATTTTTCGACCCCCAAACCATGATCGTTGGGGCCCCTAAAAGGTGGACAGCACCAACATTCTTAATAATCTCTTACATAGTTAAATCAATACAAAAGAATGCCATATTAAATGGTCTCAATTTTTTTAGGAGCTTTTGGGTATCATGAGATAGTTCATGTGGCCATAAATAAACTATCCTACTAGTTGGTCCTTTAATAACATAGCCATATCGACTCTTATATACCTTGAAAGTTTGAGATTTAATTTCTATTCTTTTCTTAGCATAACTATAAAATACTTTTAAAAAAGAGGAAAAATGTTAGTTACTTTGAAGTTAAGTGTATCTTATTTTTATCGATGTTTTGTTTTTTTAATGCTTTCACAGAACTTTGAGTTGATGTACCATTTTCCCACGTTATCCATACGATTTGAGGAAAACATTTATTGAGTTCTTTTATTACATCGTCTTCGGGGCGACCAATACAACAATCAATCTAAATATGGCATACTACGGGCAAACCAAATTTTCTTGAAAAAAAAGTTTAATAGATGAATTTTTCATTTGTGGGGTAATTTTGCGAAAAATTGATTTCCGAGATTATTTTGCTAAATTTTCAAGAAAATTATAAAAAGTCAAAAAATCGATTTTTATCAATTTAAAATATATTTTTTTAAATTTTAACTAATTTATCAAGCATAAAAATAATATCTGAAATCGATTTTGGGGAAGAAATCGGTATATTGAAGCAAAAATCCAGAAATGTTTGCTTTTCGCTTCAATACACCCATTTCTTCCCTGAAACAGGGACAAGGAAGCGCTTTCACGGTTCGGGAGTGCACGCAATCGATTCCCCGCCTAGAAAAACCTAAGAATCGACGGTTTTCTCATAAAAATCCAAAAATGCTTGATTTTCGCTTCAATACACCCACCCCAGTCCCAGAATCAGGATCAAGAAAGCATTTACACGCTTCGGGAATGCACGGAATCGATTTCTCGCATAAAATTATCCCTAGAAACATGTTTTTTCAACAAAAAAATTTTTCACCAAAATAAGTGGTAAAAGTCACCCCCTTTAAGTCCAATTTTTTAAATAAAAATATTACTTGTTTTACTATTTCTTTGTTTGTTAATGTTTTAATGTCATCTTTTTGCGGGTACATAACGATACAACAATCATCAATTTTAATAAATAAACTCGTTTTTCCCAACAGAAAAGCTCCAATATGGACTGTATCAAGATTTTTATTCTAAATTTACAATTCATTTTAAAAAAATATCATAAACACTGTAATATATACCCCTCTAATTAACGCGGCGCAAAGTGGGTTTTGGTTTGGGGGAGGAAGTCCTTAAAAATTTATCTTAGTCCCCCCTTATATTTTTTTCAAAAATTTTCCAAATTTTTAGGCAAAAACATAAGAAGGACCCTTATGATTTTTTTCAATTTTTTCAAAAAATTTACAAAAACACCTTGGTCTCCCTTAGTGTTTTTTCGAAAATTTTCCAAAAATTTAAGAAAAGACATAGGAGGGACCATTAGGAAATTTTTTTCTCTCCAGGGGTTGAAAAATCAACCACTCCCCAGATATGCCCAAAACCGTTAAAAATGCACAACAAATAACTTGAGCGAATAGCGTTTTTTATCATGTTTTTTGCTTTTTATTTAAGGGAGGTGCACGCCCAGTACGCTTCTCAAAAAAATTTTTCTCCAAATTGACTGATTTTTGGTACTCGGAGGTTTTCGAGCACGAGAAATCGATTGGAGTAAGTCCAAAAAATTTTCATGACGCCCTACAAAAATATTACTTTTTTAACATGGGGTAAGGGGGTCACAAAAAATTTTTCAGAACTAGGGACTTGCGCCAATAGATTTCTCGTGACCAAACCTCCCCCCTCCGAGTACCAAAAATCAGCCAATTTTGAGAAAAAATTTTTTCGAGAAGCTTACTGGGCGTGCACCCTCTTTAGTGAGATTTTTTAGAAAATTTTTGAATTTTTGGTGAAAATTTATTGATTTTCTTATTGGTTGATGTTGGTGACTGGGGGGAGGAAAGGGTGGAAAAATAATTGCCAGCATCTAAATATTAACCCCTCTAGGGGGGGGGGGGTTGAAAAATTAAAGTGCGGGGCGTATATTACAGTACTTACGGTATATATAAACGTACATCATTATTTTTAGAAGTAACACAATCTTGCAAATCATTCAGTGAAACTCTTGAATTCGTCGGTGTCGACATTGGTGTTGTAGGTTGATACGCTTTAACATTTCGTAAACTTTAGTTACATCAAAAAATATACCTTCTATGATAACATTCGAGCTCATCTTCACATTGTCTTTTTTAATATGTCCGAATTTCCTTGTTTTTATGTTTTGTCCAAACCATGTCTGGGTGCCGCTAAAAATTCGGGTATAGAAAAAACGCTAAAAAAAATTTTTTCGACTAAAATTTCTCATCCAAAAATATTTTCATCGTCTCTCGAAAAATTTAAAAGGTTCAAGCATAAATTGTTACAGGGGGGGGGGGGGGTATAAGACCTCTATTTACAAAGTTGGTCCAATTTAGGGGTCGCAAATGCGTCAACATAATGAAAGATTTGTAAGTCAATTGATTGACGAAATTGATAGACGTTAATGTCAACAGACAATCGTGAGTTCTGTCAATACCTCAACGTAATTGACAGTCTGTCAATCTGTTGACATGAAATATTTGCAAAATTTTTTTGAAAATCAATATTCTAAATAACATCGTATTTTCGTTCAACCTCCCTATTTATTACCTTTCATACAATAAAATAACATCATCATTTTCTTTAAGCTCAAGATATATCATATTATTCACACGAGTTTTTTCTTGGGCTACGACACACTTTCCTACTGCAAACTCTTTATTTTCGAGTTCAGCATTAATTTCTAAAAACGAGGGCCTTAATTTTTTATCGATCGTCCAACAAGAACACATTATAACATAAATATCCCTGGTTGTTCTTTCAGGTTTTTCTAGTCGTTTTTTATCTTTAGTTATGAGCATAAAAATCTAAATTATAAAAGTTTTTCGAATGCGAGTTTTCTTACCTCTTCTTTATTAAAACCTGACCAGGGCGTGGCGCCATATGTAAATATTTCCCATGAAGCTATACCAAAAGACCAAACTTCTGATTTATGCGAAAATTTGTTTCCTTCTAAAGCTTCTGGCGGATACGATCGGAACGGTATTTTTTGGGCTGATCTATGGGAATAATAAGTTTCGCCGTCTTTTAATAACCTAGTTAATCCAAAATCAGAAATTTTGATTACCTAATATTTAAAATTAATACTGAAAAAATAAAAAAACCTTTTCATCATTTGTTAACAATATATTTCGCGTAGCTAGATCACGATGCACACATTTCATGGATTCTAAATATGCCATCCCTCTGCATAATTGTTTCATATAGTCTAAGAGTTGCGAGACTAGAAGTGTCGGCGTTACTCTTAGACGATCATGCAATGAACCACCTTCGCAATATTCCATAACCTTAATATTACAAAATATACAGAGTGTTTAGAAAAAAATGGCACTTTTTTCAAAAGTTTTCACTTAAAATAATTTTCATTATAAGATAATTTTGAAAATTTGAAATTTTTTCTAGACACTCTTTATGATCATATCAAAACAATAATTTTTTAAATTGAGCACAAGTTTTCGGGCCCAACCAGGACTCAAACCCAGACCTCCTGGCTACCGTCCAAGGGCACTACCATTGTGCTAAAGAGACCTACAACTAATGCCCGTTAATTGGTGAATACTTGACGATGTATTTTCCACTACTCACACTGTAATTAACACCTGTATGCCATCCGATCGATTAACGGTACAAGACGGACATAGGGATTACTGATATGTGATAGCTCTCATTTTTTGGAGCTCGGATTAGACCACGCCGAGCTCAAAAAATCCAAAAAATACCGTTAATTGGTTGGATGGCATACAGGTGTTAATCACATTGTGAGTAGTGAAAAATACACCATCAAGTATTCACCAATTATCGGGCATCAGTTGTAGGTCTCGATATCACAATGGTAATGCACTTGAACAGTAGCCAGAAGGTCCGAATTCAAGTCCCGGTCAGATTCGAAAGCTTTGCCCAATTTCAAAAATTCCCTATATTTCCACGTTCTCGGCGTGATTTAATCCGAGCTCCAAAAAATTCCAAAAATGAGAGTAAAACAATAATTACCATTTGAATCGGCGCAATAGTAATTGCATGCAACTTTACAATATTTGGATGGCCAAAACTAAGCTTAAGCAAACTTTCGATTTCTTTACATGCTTCTTCAAAAGAATTCGGATCATGTAATGATTTCACAGCCACATCTTTAAATTTTGGCGTCGGGACACATGCATATTCCCATTTTGAATGCACAACGACACCATACGAGCCCTTCCCAAGTTCACGTATAGGTTTTAACTAAAAACCCTATTTTAAAAATTATTATAAAAACATACTTTTTCTTTTTCTATCAAAAAAGTAGCTGTAGTTGCAGAACATTCGATTGATTCGAAATATTCATCAGGAACTGGTATCTCATTCGCTACAATGGTATCATCGCTCATTGTGCTATAAGAGAATTTTAACAAGTGTCGACAATTTTTAGTTTAAAATGATCGCGGTTAAATGTCCTAAAAAACAAGTACTAGAATATAACTCACATTTTAAAATTTAAGTCAAAATATTTTCCTATTAAAAATTACACCATTAATCAATTTAAAAATATTTAAAAATTACTAAACGAAATATCAAACATTTTTATTTTTACAGTTAGGAAAATACAGGGAGCGAAAAGGGGCACTAGGACCCTCGTTACCATTACGGGGATTCGTTACCGAGGACACTCATCACGACCTCTGATTATGGGACTTTCGTTACAGACCCCTCTCGTTACAGCCTCTCGTTCTGTAACGAGAGGCCGTAACGAACAGTCATGAATTCGTTTCATAATGAGGGTCCTAGTGCTCGAAAAGGTGCCATCACCCATCAATTTTGCTTGCTTTTCTATTAATTGTTAAATTTTTTAACGCATTTGTCAAAGTTTGATTCAAAATTTTTTCAAAGTTTGGTTAAAAAAGGTGGTATTTTTTCGTGTGCGGAAAAGTTTTTTTGCGCGGAAAATATTTTTCTTGCGAATATTTATTTTTGCGCGGAACTTAGGCTCGGTTGGAAAAAGTTTTTCGACACCGATCGACTTTCTATGCATTTACAAGTGAACTTTATGCACATCTGCTAATTTTTAAGAGACAATATCTCGAAAGTTCTAAAAGTGTTAAATGGCTCGAGCGCCATTTAATTTTACTTTATTTAGTGAGATTAACGCATGCAAAAAATTTTGAAAGTCATTTTGAGCCAATCCGCGGAATTCCTTACATTCTAGCCTTGTCTGAAGATCAAAAACCTAATTTTATGTTGATTTTTTGAATTTTCTAACCTGTCTAAAACACTCTAGATAATTTTTTTCGGCCAAAATTTCTATCTGGCCGATGTATTCCAATATGGAGAACATTTCTAGCTTGATTTCAAAAAAATCTGAGAAACTTCGATTTTTGAGCCTTTTTTCATGGTGGCCGTAGGGAGGGGTCGAAAAATTTTTTCTCGGATTTTTTCGAAATCAAGCTAGAAATGTTCTCCATATTAGAATACATCGGCCAGATAGAAATTTTGGCCGGAAAAAATTATCTAGGGTGTTTTAGACAGGTTAGGAAATTCAAAAAATCAACATAAAATCAGGTTTTTGATCTTCAGACAAGGTTAGAATGTAAGGGATTCCGAGGATTGGCTCAAAATGACTTTCAAAAACTTTTCCATGCGTTAATCTCACTAAATAAAGTCAAATTAAATGGCGCTCGAGCCGTTTAGCACTACGGCCACCTAGGTTCGAACTTTCGAGATATCGTCTCTTAACACATAGAAAAATGAATAATCAATTTCGTCATTGAAAAAAAGTGTGGACAAAAACAAACTTACTTTTAAATTAAATTAAAAAAATAAAGTTCCGAGCAAAAAATATTTTCCGCGCAAAAAAATTTTTCCTCGCACGAAAAAATATTTGCGAAAACAAATGTGAATAAATTATTCTCATCTTTCAAATTTTGACATATATGTCAACTTTATTAAGTTAAAAAAAACTAATATAAAAAATGAAATGAAATAGCACTATCAATGAAATTGATAAAGCAAATATGCATTTTTTTAGTTACCGATTTTTTGATAATGTGCTTTGGAAGCATTTCGTAAGGTTTTGGCTCATCAAATGAGACAATAAAATCGATTAGTTATTATGTAACAAGTTGTTAATAAAAAAAATATGAATCATTTTTTCAAATTTAAGTTTGGAAAGCCATGCATAGATGTAAAGAAGCTTTTAAAAAACTCTTTGAATGAAACCGTTATGAGAAAGAGAGGTTTATCATTTATTAAAAAGTGTTTTATCATTTATGGTTTCTTGATTTCGTTTTAATACCGGACGAGTTTAAATAGAAGTTAATCTCTTTTTGTGACATAATTTCGAATTTTTGTCGTTTTCAAGGTTATACGAAAAAATTTTCCGACCAATTTGTCTCCTTTATAGGGAAAAAAAGGAAAAAATACGAAGAGAAAAAAATTTCAAAGGAAAAATTTTGATCAATGAAACAAATTGGTCGGTGGAAATTTTTCGAATATCAAAATTAGCCAACCCAAAAAATGGTGTCCGCGATACCACTTCGATCGGATGGTTAAATTTTGGAACAAAAGAATCCCGATCGGGTCCAAAAACTTTTGCCTTGAATATTAAACCTTGAAAATGTTCCCAAAATTTTTTCTGAAGTCCAATCAGCTTGATCAAAATATAAAAATGAAGTATAAATCAAGTTCCATCACACACAAAAGACTGCATATCAAAAGCTTTTTTCGTTTTAAAAAATATAAGATTTCGAAGTTTGACTCAAATTTCAACTTGAAAACCGTGAATCTCATATATTGGTACTGGGTCTAGGTAAGTAGAAGTAGAGTTTCATAGAGTACTCAATTTACGAAAAAGTCTTCAAATCATGTAAATTTTCATATTTTGAGGTCAAAAAAGTTGATGCCGAGGACTTTCGAAAAAAGTTCTATTCTACCGGAACTAGTGTTTTAATTGCTAAAAAATTTTATTCAAATTATAACAAAAGTAATATTTACAAAGTAATATGCATAAAAATTTATATATCGGATCATAGGTGCGCAAGTAGGGGGGGGGGAACAACCACAAAAAATACGAATGGCAACATTACTATTAAAAAGATAAAAAATGAAAAAATCTCCGAAAATTTGAAATTTTTGAAAAATCATAAGGGTCCTCCCTTATGTTCAAAATTTATCCGGACGAAAAATACAACATGTTTTCCTTTTATTGCATTTTTAATCTATTTTTTGGCAGGTACGACGCCATAGGGGGGGGGGGGAACAGTTCCCCCCGTTGTGCACCTATGTATTGGATATTATAGAAAGTTCTGTCTCACTGTTCATATAACTTGCTTTTTGACTATTGTAATAATGTGTATCTGACCTCTTGTTATTAAACCATGTTTTCAAATAATAACGAAAATTTTTTCTCGTCTAAAAAATATGAATTACCGTAAATACTGTAAAATACGCTCCGGGACGTTAATTTTTCAACAAAAAAATCAATAAATTTTTCACCAAAAATATAAAAATTTTTTAACAATCAACATCAGAAAACGCTATTCGCTCAAGTTTTTAGATTTATTGTGCATTTTTAACAGTTTCGGGCATATCTGGAGTGCTTTTTCAACTTCCTATAGTTGATTTTTTACTCTCTGGAGAGGGGGAGAGCGTATTTTACAGTATTGGCGGTAAAAATAATAATGGAGAGTTTACTCGATCTTTAAAAAATTTAAGAGGGTAGGTTGCATTATGTGGTTCTAAAATAATAAGGTCTTCTCGTTTCAGTCCTTGTTCGATTAACAATTGAATAAAGCTCTAAAAAAATAAAGGCAATAGGAACGAATGCACAGCACACAAAAATTTTGCACGGATCTACCGCACATGAATTTTTCGCACGGATCTACCGCACAGGATTTTCCGCACATTTACACATCCGCACGGATTTTCCGTACATTTTTTCATTCATAAAAGTTGCTTGACTTCAATAAAATCATGTTTATTGAAACAATTGGCAGAAAAAATTCAACAATGTGCGGAAGATCCTGTGCGGTCAATTCTTAAAAAACGGAGCTCTAAGAACTTCCACAATGAAAAAAGCGGAACTTTCACAACAGTCGATTTGTCTATGGAAATCGTTGTGGAAGTTCGCATGTCGTTTTGAACCCCGATGTGGAAGTCAGATTGTTATCCAAGTGAAGTTTTTGCTTGGAGTGAAAACAACTTCACTCCGAGTGAAGTGATGTTTTAACTCACAAAGTTTTTTCTCTTTGATAAGTTCGACAGAAATCCAGACAACAAAGAATTTTTAGCTACAAAATTAACAAAAAGGTTTTTCTGTCAAACTTATCAAAGAGAAAAAACTTTATGAGCTAAAACATCACTTCACTAGGATTAAATTTGTTTTCATTCCAAGCAAAAACTTCACTTGGATGACAATGCTGATGGAAGTCCCTAGAGACAAAAACTGTGCGGTGCATTCGTTCCTATTTCCAAAATAAAATTAGTAATTTAAATTTTTTTAAAGTTTACGATTGGTTTATCTATTGGCTGTTTTTGAGCAAACATTAAAATATTTTTCTGTGCATTTATTAGATCTATCGTCGATTTGACTTCTTCAGGGTTTCTAAAAATTAAAAAATTTCGATAAAATTGATCAATCTAACTCGAATGAATTTATGCAGAAGAATGCAACATTAAATGGCTTTAAACTTTTTATTTGTTTTATTGTATCGGTTGATAATTCATGCGGCCAAATAAAAATTATGTTACTGGTCGGTCCGTTGATGATATATCCGTGATTACTTTTATACATTTTGAACATATGATCTTTAATTCGTAACTTTTTCGCGGTATAACTATAAAAATGATATATAAAAAATAGATTTCGAGTTACTTTTTAGTTAAATGTGCCTGATTTATATAGGATACATATTTTTGTATAGTTTTCAACGATTCTTTTTGCCATGTAATCCATACGATTTGAGGAAAACGGTTATTTAATACTTTTATGACATCTTCTGGAGGACACCCAATGACGCAATCGATCTAAATAGATATCCATTATACAGGATTTCTCAAAAAATGTAAATTTGTGATTTTTGACAAAAAACAAAAATTTTTTCAAAAATTGACAATTTTAACCTATATAGAGTAAACTTTATGCGAAAAATCGATTTTCAAAATTATTTTTAGGCTAGGACTTCGAAAAAAGATGAAAATACAAAAAGTTTTCAAAAAAAGGGTTTTTTTTGAAAATTTCCACCTAGGGCATACTTGGGTGCTACCCATGTATGCCCTATATAGGTCGAAATTAGAGAAAAAAATTTTTTCCAGAAAATCACATCATTTGTTGATACCTTTAATATGGTAATAGAACTTGTTAAAAAGTTTACTTGTTTTACTATATCCCTATTTTTTAATGTAGCAAGATCTTCGGATCTCGGATACATAACAATATAACAGTCATCTATTTGAATAAATAAATTTGTTCTTCCTAATGCAAAAGCTTCAACACGTACCGATTCAAGTTTGTTAGACTAAATTAAAATTTAATCTAAACGTTTGAACTTTAAAAATTACATCAACATTTTTCGAAAGTTGATCAAATTCTATCAGTGAAGATTTTGAAAGTTTTTCTATTTGCATCGGCTCCAATTCTTTAAAAAATTTTTAAATTTATGTAAACAAAAATTGTACCTTCGATGACAGCATCGTTGATATTTTTGATCTTCTCTCGATGTATATGTCCAAATTCTTTAGTTCTTATATTTTGTCCAAACAACATATTTGGTTGACTAAAAAAATTTTTGCTAGAAAAATGATACAGGCGATGATATAGACCATACTTGGGCAGGGGGGGGGGGGGTACTGTACCCTTCTCCTAATTCGTCGTATCGGGGGGAAAAATTAATGGACCAATTCGTATGCTGACGGCGAATACGTCCAAAATATATATACGAATTCGTATTTCGACTTTTTCGTCTGTCCACGTTTTTTTTAGTCGACAGCAACCTTTGGGACCAATTCGTATTTTGAGGCCCAGTACCCTCTGTTTGCCCATGTATGATATAGACCAATCGAAAATGACATAAGCCAAAATGATATAAGCAACAAAAAATTTAAAGGGACTAGAGAGGGGTTAAAAGACCAGTCCAGTAAGTTAAATCATATGAAAAATGATATATTCGAAAATATCATGAAAAATGGAGCATTTTTTGTTTTTATGACATGTTCTGAATCGTTATAGTTTTCAAGATAATTGCATTTGAAATTTTGAATTTGTTACATGCTCTTCGTTGTAATACACAAACTTTTTTGAATTTTTTGCGGAAAAATCGATTTTGTATCAATTTTTTAAATTTTCA
>JAQGBS010003610.1:0-11274 GCA_034698545.1 Acrobeloides obliquus
TTTACTCGAAAACCAAGAATATGTTTTTCACGAAAATTGGTACACTACCGTTTTTGAGGTCGCTGAATCGATTGGCGTAAGAATTTTAAAAAATTCCTTCAGGCCAAAATAGCAAATTTTCGTTTCAATGCTCAAAGTCAAGATTTTAAAAACAAAGAAACATGCATAAAATGGACAAATTAGCTCCTTATTTTCCAAAAATCGAAAATTCAAAATACTTTTACAGAAAAAAGCTATGTCAAAATAAAATAGGTACATTTCATCTGAAACACCCTGTACACTTGATCATGTCATGTGCATTGAAACCACACATGCACAAGGTCTTACGTCAAAATTTTCAATACTACATATTTTTTCGATTTGGCAACCTTTTTTTGGTCAACATAACGCAAAATTCGTAGCATTGGCCAAATACTACATATTTTCAATTTGTTGCCCAATACTACATTTTTCAATTTTTTGCCAGACATTATTCTGTCTTTTGTAAACGAAAGTTTGTGCATGTGTGATTGAAACAATTGTTTTTGCCTACACAAAGACCAATCATGCAATGTATCTATGGCACCTTAGTGTCTAGAATCGCGTGAGCAATTTAGATGAATAAATTTTAAATAATTTTAAAGTTCTTGTACGACTGGACTTTAAAACATGAGAAAACTAGGCGTAACAACCTCAATATGTTAATATCTAACATACACCGCTTGAAATTAATTTGCTATATCACATTCAATGCATATAACAAATTCTAGCTTGCGAATTTTATGTCGTTTCCATATTTTTGATTATTTGTTAGTGTAGTTAGTTTAATAGAGAATAGAATTGTCATAGAATCTTAGATCGGCTTGGTCAAATGTCAAACAGTAATAATTTTACGAACGCTACTCAACCGCCTCTCGACAATCTTTCGACCCAAGATTGGCAAAATTTGGGGATATTATTGTTCATAATATGTGGGGCTTGTATATTAGCATATATACCGGTGCTATGGGTAGGTTTTTTGTCTCCAATTTGATTTTTTCATATTTTGTTTTGGTTCTCTGAAATCTTCAAAATTGAACTTATACATATTTTGGTAATACAGTCGGCGCTCGATAAACCGACATCCATCTTTTGGCCATAAGGACTAAATCATTTTCGGAAATCTTAAGGCATAAGCTTCTACAGTATGTTCAATAAATCTACGACGATTTGAAAATTCGAGATCTCGACGACGAGAACGACTTTTGCCATGCGGTTTTTTTAACTTTTTGGACTACTGGTGTAGTTTTTTATGGTATAGATAAAAATAAAAAAATTATTAAAAAATGGGGAATTTTTTGTTTTACAGTAAATTCTGAATCGTTATCGTTGTCGAGATAATCGCGTTTGAAGTTGGCTATTTTTGGAATTGGTTTAGAATTTGAATTCCCGCCAAAACCCTGGTTTTCAATTTTGGCAAATTTCGCTATTCTAGATTTCGTCAACTTTTGGGGTATTTTTGGATATTTGGCAAGTATAAAATTATGTGAGTGTCTGGGGCCAAAGTGGTCTTGGCATAAAATAGAGCCCCAATCTCCAGCTACAAAATACAAAAAGACCGTTTGTCAAAAGCTAAAATACTTAATGACTTAGAGACGGTCCAAGTTTGGTCAAAAATTGGCCTTTTCCACCAACTTCTAGGGAGCATAACGCCAAGGGTAAAGGTCGCCGGATCGGGAGCCCAAAACTAAAGTTGCATAACTCGGCGAGTTCTATCAGAATATCCACTTAAATTTTCGTTCAGCGATGAAAAAAAAATTTTTTGTGACATCCGAAGCTTGGTTCTCTCGCGGAACGTGTTTTAAATTGTGAAAAAATATTGACAAAACGTATAAAAATTATATGTCTTTTCAAGACATGCGTGAATGGCTCAGTTGGGAGCTCTCTTGCCTTCAAAAAATTCAATTTTTGAGCTAAAATTTCGATTTTTAACAAAAAATTGCCACGTAAATGTCACGTTTTGGCATGGTGTTTGTTACTTTTCTATTTTGGCATGTAACATCCCCGCAAAAAATGGGTGTCGATTTATCGAGCGCCGACTGTAGTACATTTCACAAGCAGACGTTTCGCAAGTAAAGTGGACATTTCCCAAGTAAAAACTTGGAAATGTCTCTTGTGATTTTTCATTTTTTACTTGGCAAATGTCGCTTGGGAAATGTCCACTAGGAAAATGTACAATTGCCCATTTTTTAAGATCTTCGTTACAAAGCCCTATTTTAACAAACACACTTCATACCGACTTATGACTCATATGGGTTTTATTGAGCTCATAAATATGGTGTGCTTAGTACAATTTGGTATGACTTTGTTTGACGTCGATTTTGGTTTATTCATTGGAAAGGCAAGTCCAATTTATTTACATAATATTTAACTCGATCTGATTTAGACCATTACAGCGTTTTGGACATTCTGTTGGTGGGTTTTAAACTTCTTGACAATGATTTTGGCTTTGAACCGATGTGATGCAATGATCGGTTTCTTGGATTACGTTTTCACGCCTTATAGAAAGGAGCGGTTTTTCAACGTAGGCAAAAAATCACTTCTTTAGATATAAATTTTAGATTCTTCTCTATATTTCTTATCTTGTCTCGTTAGCTGTTTGGGTCCTTTACATGATGCCAGGGTTTCAAGCCTATACCCAAGGAGTTGTCACGATAAGAGACGAATCTAACAAATTCGTAGTCCCCATTGGAAGAACGATCGCATTGCTTCTCTATGGAATTTCTTATGTGTTTTACATCTGCACAATCGCCAAAATCATTTTTATGGTAAAAATCCTAAGATGCAAAATGTTGACATTTTTAGCGACTTCAACATCAATCTTCAAACAGCAATTTCATTAAATGGCATGAAGTTAGTTTGTTTATTCAAGCATTTATCATTTGTGGATATAAAACTGGTATGACGTTACTCAAAAACTATACGGACTTTGCCGACCTCAACAACAAGAATCTTTATTTTATATTTTGGTGTTTGAACTATTTTGAAATTGGATATAATGCATGGTTGTATCTTGTGTTTAATAAGTAAGATTTAGATTTACTATGTTTTTGTAGACTTTTTTAAAGAAAACTCCGTAGAGAAATTCGAGCATTGTTCTCCAGTAAGACAAAGGTGTCATCAATCCAAATCAAACCTACACAAATTGCACGGAACAATTTGGTGAAATAAGCCGTGGATGATTAAAACTGTCTTGAAAACATTCGTTTCGATGCTCATGGATTGATCTTGGACATTATATTAACTTCGTAGTTTGTGTCCCCTTGCGTGTATTATAAATAAATTTAAATTTTGATACTAAAGTCTGTTTTTTTGCAAATATCCAGTTGCGGATTTGTAGTTTTTACATTTTTCTAATAGACTACTACAAACTACAAAAATGTCTCTATAGAGAAGAAAAAGTTTCAAAATGCCTCTTCTCCGTCAGTTTTCATCCGTTTTTGATGACCTTGAGCTTAAAAAAATCCTGAAAGCCTATTTTACAACATTACGGACTGACTTTGTCTATTTTTATTTTCTAAAAAATAGTTTTCTTGACATCTTTGCAAACAAAATGAAGCGAAAAGAAATATTCGCCACCCGGATTTGAACCTACGCCTTCGGAATGGAGTCCAAACTACAAAAAGTAGAAACTACAAATCCGCAACTGGGTATTTGCGAAAAAACAGACTTTAATAAACTGAAGTTTTCATGCATGTGAAACCAAGGCATAACATTCATAAGGCATTACATAACAAAATCCTATACTATTAAATGCCAAAATTCTTTGTGCGTATATACAGGGATTATGTTGAAAATTAATACGGTTACTACACAGGGTATTCGAGATGCTGCTAAAAGCCCAAATAACTATAAGACAAAGGTAGTACATGCAATTTCCTACTTTCTTTACATTTTGTATCGTTGAACTAATTTTGTGTCTTTTACGGAAAAGAGCCTGTTTATGTTTTCCTCGAATGATCGGCTGATTCGATCATTCGAGGGAGAAAGCGGAATTTGCTCTTTTTCGGTGCCTCAAATCAAAGCATCTTGTTTCATTTTTTGATCTAATGATTCAGGATGAGCAAAGTCCATCCTCGGAAATGATAAGCAGCTCTGTTAAAGGTATCAAAAATTTGAAAGTGCACGCAAACACGAAACCAGTCAAAAGAGGTGGTATGCCACAACACTTCAAGTAGGAAAAAGATTCCGCAGGTTGAGATAGCTAAAAAGAAGCTCGAGACAACCGTTCCGCAACCTGCGTTGAGGTTGCGATGCGGTTGCTATAAGGTCTGGGATAACTCAGTTTCCGGGGGTTGGGAGGTGGTTCGCCACCGAAGTATCTAGTAGCCCGATGTAGCAGTCTGCAGCCTCACATTGGTCGTTGAGTCGGTGTTGGCTCTGATGTGCTTTCGATCTTAGATTTGTATAATTTCTGAGGTTGTCAAAACTTCGCAGGTTGCCGTTATGTTCTTATTTCTGAGGTTGTCGTAATTCATGAGCAGTGTTGTCCCATGTACACATGTGTTGTGTACATACGAGCGAAATCGTCATAAGACAGTGTGTACACATGAGCACACAATGTGTAAACATCTGTTGTGTACACAAAGGCGTAGCCAAGGGGGCTAGGGGGGTGGGCTTTAGACCCTCCTGTCGTCGAAAAATTTAATAGAAAAGCGCGATTTTTTAAGGAAAAAACGCATTTTTAACAAAATTTACACATTCAGCCCCCTGTCGCCGATTATCCCCCTCTGTTTCAAAATCCTGGCTACGCATGTATGTGTACACAATGTGTTTGTGTAAACATGTGTACAGGGAACAACACTGTTCATGAGGTTACCAAATGTTCTTATTTTCAAATGTTTTTACATCGAAAAATCTTTTTTCTTTCCTGAGGTTTAATTGAAAATTGGATATTCCATGCTAGATTTAAGTTAGCTGAGCCACCCTGTAGCTGCTAAACTTAGAACAGCCCCAAGATTTATTATGTGAATTTTTTCAAGCATAGACAAAGAGTGGATTTTTGAGCTTGTGAACTTTTCTCATATGAATTGTTGCTTAATCCTATTAGAATCTCAGACAGACTTTTTTTAATTGCATTTGCTATTTGTTTGCTATGCTTTGACAGACGTTTCTAAAAATGGATCAACCATAAAATTATCGCAAAGATCGACTTTATTTCTTATGTAGAAAAACATTTTAAGTCTATGCATGACCAATTAATTATTTAATGTGTTAATAATAGATTTTGACTTCCTCAAAGCTCTATTCAACCTATCTTTAGTAACGATGAACATCTCAACATTGAATGAATCATTTCTATATTTCTTTAAATATCCGCTTGATTCCGATCAAGCTGACTTAAGCGAGACCTTGTTAAAAATAAGAGACCTATTATATTTCCCTCTACATCACGTCACGTTCATCTTATACACTCTGCTCTTCATTCTCACATTCTATATCAAACTAAAGGAATCATTCAAATGGTTCCTGCTAAACTCCATCGTTTTAAACCTCCTAACCAGTGGCTACAATGTATTTTACTACCATTTTCTATCGTCACAATTCGACTTCATAGACCGAGATGTCATATTCTTCTGGATATTTTATGTCTACTTCAATCTACTCTCTTTCTTTTCTATTTTCCCGACTACATTAAGTCGAGCCATGCTTTTCTATTTTCCTGGATTCTATAACTTATATATAAACACACGTAATTCTATCATATTTATCTTAACTTTTAACATAATTATGTTTATCTTAATGCATTTTCAATTTTCTTTTCTTTCAACGGTCTATGTATATTTTTACTCCGTCATTATGGCTGCTTTACCCTGCCTATCGTTCATCTTTTCTCTTCTATTAACAATTAAAATTCGAAAATCTTCCAACCAACTTAAAAAATCGTTTGTCAATAAGCCCGACAAAAATCTAAAAAGAGCTTTTATTTACTGTCTAATCCAGTCGCTTATGGAAATGGTCTATTTTAGTCTTATTCTTTATCAATCGGTTGTTCCGCAAATGGCTCTTTGGAAAATTTCAATTCCGAATATTGTGGCAAGGATATTTATCGCAAATGCCGTCCTGATCGATATAGTGAACGTGGGTTTTAATATGGTTGAAAGTTTAATGATGATATTCCTGTTGAAAATGTATAGGAATGTTATTTTGGATGGGTTTAAAAGGCTGAAGAATCTTTTGAAGAGGACGTCGGTTCAACCAGTGGGCTGATAAATGATTGTTGTTCTTGTTTTTTTAATAAACCTGAAATTTTGCAACATAATGATACCCTGTATAAATAATGACACCCTGGGTAAAATCGGCGCCACCCTATTTGCCCCACGTTATACAGTTGCCCCATCAACTTGCCCCACGTTGTAAGTTACAACGTGGGGCAAGTTGGTGGGGCAACTGTATAACGTGGGCAAATGTCCGTGGAGGCAAATGGGGTGGCGCAGTAAAATCATGCGAAAATCGATTGCGCACATTTCCGAAGCGTGAAAATGATTCCTTTACTCTGATTCAGGAAATTGATGTGTGTATTGAAGCGAAAATCAAAAAATTTTGAAATTTCTTCCTCAAGTTCATATTTCTGGGGGTAATTTAATGCGGGGAATCGATTGCGCGCATTCCTGAAGCCTGAAAACGCTTCCCTGACCCTGATTCAGGGTAAATTAATACATGTAGAATTTTCGCTTCAATACACACTCTTATTTCCCAGGGTCAAGGAAGCATTTTCAAGATTCGGGAATGCGTGCAATCGATTCTTCGCATGAAATTACCCTTAGAAATATGATTTTGAGGGAGAAATTTCAAAATTTTTCGATTTTCGCTTCAATACACACTCTTATTTCCCTGAATCAAGGAAGCATTTTCACGCTTCGAGAATGCGCGCAATCGATTTTTCGCATGATTTTACCCCTAATAGGTTGTTGGCAAAAAATTTTTCTAGAGATTAGTCCCTGATTCTTACCCCACTTTAATTGAATAGCTACCATCAAAAGATAGATAAATTTCAAATTGAAACCGAATAAAACTCAAACAACAATAAATTCAAAATGAGCTTTTTGATCAAATTTTACCCTGAAAACCTCAAAAACCAAAATTCCATAGAACATTTCACTTCAATTTATGACCGAATCTAGTGAATCATGATGACCAATAATAACAGACAGTTTATAGCATATGGCCTTTAAGTCTATGATAAGGTCAATAAAGGCGTGTCACGTCACTTCCGCGACTACGTCACTTTGGCTTGGTTCAAAAGTAACGGGAATTTGGTCCAAAATTTTCCTGTTTCCCAGAATTTTCAGAAATTTGGTCTAAAAGTAACGGGAATTTGGACCAAACAAATATTTTTTATAGCAAATTCCAAAGTTCATACAGTTCTTCCATTTCTATCTTCGCGTCCAATCAAAATTTGGTATTTATGCACTATCGGGGGGGGGGGGGATAAATTTATGCAGAATACTCCCCCCCCCAAGCTGAAAAAAGGCTTTGGTTTAGGCTTATCGAGGTATGCTCAAAGATTGGAGTATAACTTTGTATTGAAGCGAAAACTTGTTATAGCTATCTGTATAAAAGTTGTAGTGCAGATTCCTACCATTGTAATGAGTTGTCAACGAACAGGAAAATGTATCATCGAAAAAACACATACAAGTTTATTCGAAAATTATTGTACACGATCAAGCTTATATTCTTACTCGCTTACATCTGTATGCGCATGTTCTACCCAATCAGATTCAATCTTTCTTAAGCATCCTTCGACATAGCCCTAGAATAAAGTATAATTAATCCACTTTGGCGAAAACTCAGCGATTGGTTGTAGCCTATTTCACGACCTGAGGTTTTTTGTCTTAACAACCTGGATATCCTTTGAAAGTTTAGACTGCCATGAGGTTCTTAAAAGTAGCCGCTTCGGATAAAGTCCAAAGGCCTCAAAAACCGTCTAAAAAGGCTCAAAAAGACCCAAAATAAGAGCTATTTTTGCCCACCCTGTATTGTCTACATTCTCTTATTTTGTATAAAGAACAGAATGTAAGCCTCGCTATAGTTCAAGAGCAAACGAATTTCTATACAACAGTCAGTACCTTATCATCTCCCGTAAGATTGATAAAAATCGCTCTCCTCATCACCAGGAATGTGATCGATTCAAATATCGAAGAAAATTTCAGCTATTTCCTATCAGCTGATGCTGTAGTTCTATCAATCGCCTTTATTAATAAAAGTTGATTATTTCTTAACATGAATTGCTTTTTGGAGTCGCATAGTGAAGTTACAACTGTTAGGGATGCGCGCTAGCCGTTCGGAAATGTGTTAGTGTCTGGAAATAGTGCATTTTTATAATTTCCGAACGATTTCCGGACGGCTAGCATCCGGAAATACTATAATTTTCAGACGACTAGTATCCGGAAATAGTCGTGAAATGCGTTGCACGACTGCTAGCGCGCACCCTTATAGAAGAAAATAATTGAGGTAGACCGAATATACACTTGCGAGTTAAAAAGTTTATTAGGAAACTTTACGTTTCGACGATTTATGTTTTTTTCAAGAATATCTTAAGGTCTTTTACGGGACGTAACGGCGGTGGGATATTTGCAGACGGACATTTACGGACGGACATTTGCGGACGGACTTTGCGGACGAAACGTTTGAAAAATTGAATTTTTCAAAAAATTGAATTTTTTGAAAAAATGAAGTTTTCAAACGTTTTGTCCGCAAATGTCCTGTCCGCAAATGTCCGTCCGCAAGTATCCCACCACCGACGTAACAGACCTTAAGATATTCTTGAAAAAGATGTAAATCGTCGAAACGCCAAATAAAGTTTCTAACCAACTACTATCTAGTGTATAATCGGTTCACCTCCATTATTTCCCTCTATAAAAGTTGTAAAAGCCGATTCTTGCCTAACACTAATCAGATATAAGCGTTTATTCAGCAAAAAAACATAAATCTAAGCATGACTATTTTCACCCTTCATATCAATTGTTTCTTTTTTCTTCTTCTCTGGTAGATAATGTCGTATAAGAGACATTTCCAACTAAAAAACGCGATTAATGTTTAAAATCTAAATCATACCTTGGAAAACGAAACTTCAAACAAAGCACTCCAAAAAGTCGAAATAATTATAGTCAAAAACACCCCTGGGATTGTATAGCTCACCGTCTAAAATTTAATTATTTATATTGGTTATAACAGCTTTGTCTACCATCCAATAAAAACTATAATAAACTACTGGCCCTTGGGTCAAGCCCAAAATATATCTTAATACCATAACATGCAACAAATAAATGCAATATGATAATCGGCTAAGCGGGACCCATATATTCCATGACATGAACTGATTTATGGGGCCTAAAAAAGTGATTTTATGACTATCATGGCATATCTTACCTCCATAGCCATAATAACAAGAAATCAAAATCCAGGCTAATCCTAATCCCCAAGCTGGCTTACTCCAAGCCGAATACATGGCACGCCAGAACAAAGAGATGTTAGTCCCATTCATGTAATCATGAAGGCCTAACAGAACGGTTAACAAAAGGCTTAAGGCCAGTATCCATAAGAACAAGTTAAGAATCTAGAATTATATTGGTCATACGAAAGATGAACTAAAACTGACCGGGTTAATTTTTATTCTTTTCTTAGTCTGAAGGAAATAACCAACCAAAATACCCATGATATAAACTTGGCAACGAATCCATGGTGCATCATACATTAAAAGACCATAGTGTCTACAAATGGACTCTACAATCTCATAGCCGACTTACTTTTCATCCTTTACTTCCGGATCTATAGGTCCAGTAAAATACGGAGCCGGCGGATAATGGTCTTTGTAGACAGTCCCAATATTAGCCGCAGTTGAGCCCAAAAACAAAGCGCTGGCTATACCAATTCCAAGGAATTTACTAATCGATAAAGTCACCAAGATAATAGGGGTAAAAATGAACATTTGCATATCAGCGCCGATGTACCACCCTTGACCGAGGCACTACAAGGAATATAAGAATTTAGTATATAAAGAGAATTTTTTACCTGGTTTTCTTGATGAACCAAATTACTTATGAACAGGAAGTTGGCCCACCAATAGTGTTTACAACCTTCTTGTTCGCCAAAGTCATTTTCTTTGACCGTTAAGTAAATGGGCATATTTTTAATGAAAGAATAATAGACCCAAGTGAGAAACACGGTGGCGATATAGTAAGGAGGCGCTAGCCTAAAATATACAGATTCTAATCATAGATTAATTTTACTATTAGCTCTCATTTTTGGGAATTTGGGAGCTACACGCTGAGACGTAAAAATCCAAGGAATTTAGAATTGAAAAAAAATTTTGGACTCGACTGGGGCTCGAACCCGGACCTCCTGGCTACAGTCCAAGGGCACTATCATTGTGCTACCGAGACCTCCAACTGATGCCCGTTTTCTGGTGAATATTCAAAAAGTATTCACCAGAAAACGGGAATCAGTAGGAGGTCTCGGTAGTACAATGGTAGTGTACTTGGACAGTAGCCAGTAGGTCTGGGTTCGAGTCCCGGTCGGGTCCGAAAACTTTTGTCCAATTTTCAAATTCTACTATTGTTTGTCTGTTTGTGACTCTGATCTCGACAAGGGTTGAAAGAAACTAGCTATAGGCCTAAACCTCTAGGGCTCGGTCATGGATCGATTTTACAACCTTTAGCACTAGGACTAAGCTCATAAATCAAGCCAATCCAGGTTGAATTAGAGGTTGCTAGACAACATACCTGAATATTCTGTGCAGATAAAACAACATCCATGATCTAACCGACATAGCCTTTTCTTTATCCTTGTTATACTTTGCAAACCAAGTATAAGCTAATAGTACTCCAGATATAAAAAAGAAACTATCCACCGAAAAATAAAAATTGATCAAAACTTGTCCTAGCACATTTTTCACTATTTTAATATAGTCATCAATGTTATCTAAAATTTTTCCTTTTTCTATGGTCTAATACTCGTATCGTACTCATATATTGTATAGTTAGATTATTCACATGACCCATAGCTACCCAAGTAATGCTAAAGAACCGAATACAGTGAATAGGACCGATTTGTTCTCGACTTTGGGAATTTTTCACGGTGAAGATTTCTTTAATATTTCGATAGATTGAAAAGCTCATAAGGATTTCGTATAAGGGTTCTAAAAATTATAGCTTAAAGGACCAGTCCAGTAAGCTACAATCATATGAAAAATGATATATTCGGAAAGATCATGAAAAATGGAACATTTTTTGTTTTTACGGCATGTTCTGAATC
>JAQGBS010003611.1:0-11273 GCA_034698545.1 Acrobeloides obliquus
AAAATGACGGAAGAAGAGAGAAAAGTTTATAATATGGAACAAGCTATGAAGCGTAAACCAAAGCAAGCAATTATCAAAATTTTTGATACGATTGTCCGAACTCCGTCAGAATCCGAAAATAGACCCTCCTGTTCTAATCCAAGTGTACAAACAACTCGAGTTTCTCCAAATCTAAGGATAGAACCAACTTTGAACTCTCAAACTCAAGTGAATGCAGACCCAAGAGCTCAAATTACTTGTAACCCAGACAATTTGCGCCCGAATTTAGCACAAGTCCTAGGTCCAGGACCATGTGGAGCTCCATGGATTCCGAATCATTCGAGTTTTGGACCGATCGATCCAAGATTAGATCTTCAACATCAACAACCTTCAGATGTTCCAAAACCCAACGAATCAAGCGGAGTTTTTAAATCAGATTCACAACATCATACTACGAATGCAACGAATCTTTCTCAACAACCAACTCATCATAGAGTTAATTTCTCATAAGAAAAAGTTGGAGCTATTGTGGATCAGGGGGTCCCCCAGGGTCAAAAATCAAAAAAAATTTTCTTAATTTTTTAAGAATGACATATTTAGGGGTAATTTTATGCGAAAAATCGATTGCGCGCATTCCCGAAGCGTGAAAACTTTTGTTTGACCTTTAAAAATTGAAAAATACGTATTTTTATAGTTTGAACTCTCAAACTAAAAAAATACGTATTTTTCAATTTTTAAGGATCAAAAAAAGATTTTCACGCTTCGGGAATGCGCGCGATTTTTCGCATAAAATTACTTCTAAATATGTTATTTTAAAAAATTTTAGAAAATTTTTTTCGATTTTTGACCCTGGGATGACCCCCTTGATCCACAATAGCTCCAAAAAATTTTATTGTACATGTTGCAAGATATTTTGAATGTTTTATAAAATTGCGAAGCAGTTTTATATCAGTTTATTTTAAATGTGATAATGACATAATTTTTTCAAAACTCCAAAGCATGTCGGTTACCTAATATCGGTCCTAGAAAGGTAGAATGGGGAGGGAGAACGTTAGAAAAATCGAAATTTTAGGTCTTTTTTGGGAAAAAGCACATCTTTATTAATAAATTTTTCGACCTAACGGGAAAGTTTCCCCTTTCCACATTGGGGCCGCTCTTGATGTTACTCATGAAAAATACAGAGTGGTCCAAAAAATTGCACTTTTTGTGATTTTGACATGAATTTTGGTCCGAAAAGTATAAATCCCGCCTAAGTGTAGGTCCACAATATTTGCATCCGCACTAGTGGGTCCGGAAGTGTGGTGGCGCATTTATATATATATTTTTTCCTTATGACTATACTCTTTTTGTAATAAAATTTATATTTGTAATAATATATTTTATCTATTCTCTTAATTCACTGGAAATTTTGATCATAACTATTGATGATTTATTTACATTACAACAAAAAAACAATCCACGAAAAAATGATATGAAACTATAGAAATTAGTCGTCTAAATAGTTGATTATCCGGGATGGGTAGAACTCTGCTCCCTGACTTCTTTATAAAGTTTTGCTTGGATAAGCATGGAAAGGAACCTGAAAAATAACGATAGATAACTGAAAATTGTGTGTTTTCCCTTACTGATCGATACTTCTCCAAATAATCCTAGCACAGTAGGTCTCATATAGAAACCGAATTGCTTGATACAATCGACTGTCTACATATTTTACATTTGGACTGATTGTAGATTGGGATTCATCATCCCGATAAGAACTATTGCCATAGATGTACTCAAAAGCCATGAAGGGAAACATAAAGACTGTTAAACATGTTAAGTTACTTATATTCTAAAACGTCTCGTATATATCGTTCATTCTAATATACCTGTGTAAAGAAGATTTTTTCTTGTCGAGCTCTGGATTTCTTGCTGTAGTCGTCTAGATTGTCTACTTGATCAAAAAATATTTGTAACTTGTAGGCAGTACAAATGTCCAAGATTAAACAAGTTAAAACTGCTAGCATTTCGAAATATTTTTGAAAACTTATGTAAGCAATAGAACAGGGTTTACTAGCGAAGAAATGAATGCCATAAGTTTTTACGACATTCTCAATATTGCAAGAATCTAAAAGAGTAACATAATATTGGGTTATACCATAATTTTCGGACTTTTGCTATTGAATGGAATCTTTAAAAAAAATTACTCCTATGGAGTTGTTCTATGCAAGGAATCGATTGCCCGCATTACCGAATTGTGAAAATGCTTCCCTGACTCTGATTCAGGGAAAGGAGTGAGTGTATTGAAGCGAAAATGAACCAACATTCGAATATTCGTCGAAAAAACAGCTGCCTAAGGGTTTTTCTAGACGGGGAATCGTTTATGCGCATTTCTAATTCATGAAATTTCCTTGACACTGATTTAACCGAGTTTTATCATGAGACTTTTTTAGAGAGTATAACCATTGTATGCGCGCATTCCCGAAGCGTGAAAAAGCTTCCTTGACCCTGATTCAGGGAAATAAGAGTGTGTATTGAAGCGAAAATTCAACATGTATTAATTACTCCCTGTATCAGGGCCAGGAAAGCGTTCTCAAGCTTCGGGAATGCGCGCAATCGATTTCCCGCATGAAATTACCCCCAGAAATATGATTTTGAGGGAGAAATTTCAAAATTTTTTGATTTTCGCTTCAATACGCACATCTATTTCCCTGAATCATGGTCAAGGAAGCATTTTCACGCTTCGAGAATGCGCGCAGTCGATTTTTCTCATGATTTTACCCCTATATAGGCTGTTGTGGCAAAAAATTTTTTTCGGAGATTAGTCCCTGATTTTTACCCCCCCCCTTTAACATTAATTTCGGTTTAAACCCATGACATAAAATACTATGGTAGTTTTTTGAGTTTATGGTGATATGTGGGAATGAGTTGAATAAATGCTTTTTACTTACCAATTATAACAATAGGTAAGCCAATACTGACGAATAACACTAATATGATTGAATACAATATAATCATATGCCTAATTTTTGTATACATAAACCTTAAAGGGAAATATAGGGCCATAAAGCGATTCGAAGCTTTGATAATCTCCACGCCAACACATAGAAGCATGCAAGTATATTGAATAAAATATAAGTCTAGTTTATACGAGAAAATGTAAATATCGAAATCACCAGATAACATGAATCTACAATTAGTTTAGTTTAAGGATAAGTTAAAAAATTAAATGTTTTGTCTATTCAACTATCTTTTCACAGAGTGTATAAAAAACCAGAATTTTGGCGATTTTTTCATGTTTTTTCAACGGAGTATTTTTTCAAAAATGACCCTATTAGGCCTAATTTGATGCGAAAAATTGATTGAGCGCATTTTCGAAGCTTGAAAACGTTTCTTTGATCCTGATTCAGATAATCGGGGTGTGTTTATTGATCGAAAATTGATCAAATCTCATATTTAGACAGGAAATGCGAGGCTTTAGTAGAGATGCTGGTGAATGCTTAAAACACGTTATTTGAGAAAACCGAGCTTTGGGACGCACAAAAATTTTTTTGCCGGTTTATCAAAACCCATATTGGAAATGTTATTGGGCTAGGTAAATGTAGCAACTTTAGTTCGGGGGTCCCGGGGCGAAAGTGTAACCCTGTGGAGATAGGCGTAGTCGAAGTTGGGTCTATTTTTACCACTAGCACCCAAAATTCAAAATAACATAACTCCGAAGCCATGAAGGCTATGGACATGGGATAAAGTGGGTTTTATTGATGGATACATGTGCCTCATTTATGGTATGATAACCCTATTTGAAAATTTTATCCTTAATTTCTATGATAAAATTAATGTGTGATGCCACTATTTTCGGGTGCCCCAAAAATAGCTTTTTTGCTCTAAAAGTACCCCAAGGAATATCGGCAGCGGTCTAATTTCAGCTGCTATGAATTGTCCTGCATGTGAGGAACGTCCGTGCAAAAAATCATAAAAATCGGAGAATCGCCATCGAAATGAGACCATTTCCAAGTAGCTAAAACTGAAGGAGGTCAAAAATTGAAAATTCTTTAGATTAGCGAAATTTGCTATAATTTATATATATTCGGAAAGAGCATGAAAAATTGAGTATTTTTTGTTTTTACAGTAAACTCTGAATCGTTATAGTTGTCGAGATAATCGCGTTTGAAGTTGGTGATTTTTGAGTTGCGATTTTAAATTTAAATTTTCCACCAAAACCCTGATTTTCAATCTTGGTGGGAAATTCAAATTTAGGATTAGAGAAGCGTTTTCAAGCTTCGAAAATGTGCGCAATGGATTCCTCGTATAAAATTAGCCCTAATAGAGTGATTTTTCAAAAAAATTTTCGAGTCGAAAAGACATGAAAAAATCGCCCAAATTCTGGCTTTTTATACACCCTGTAAAAAATACTTACTTCACATTGCAAAACACATTCATTAAACTCATGAGAAGAAAAATGCAAATGTCATTTTGGGCTTGACATAGACATAAAATACCATATGGAGAACGCAACTCCTTTTCTCTCAAAATCATCACGATGACTGCTATGGAACTAGTTAATCCTACGAGACCGAACTAAATTTATGAAAATTTATAAAAATTTTAATTAAGTGTCTTACGAAAAAATTAACTCCGATGTTGATCCAAATTTTATAGTCTGAACCATAAAGTTGTTGAACCAAACCGGCTGCAGCTGGACTATGAGTTGCTTCCAAATTTGCTTGTAGACACAGGGCAACTACTTTGTAGGTTTTGTCTAAATTAATTTGATCAAATGTAGAAGTTTTTATCTGACGGTTCGGATGGGAGGTACCCTTGGTTTCCATTCTGGTTGTATCGCTGAGACAAACAACAATTGAGAGTTAGTTTGCGGAGACGTGTCGATTACGTCAAAATTATTTACGTCAATTTTTGATTGCGTTAAAGGTCAATTGCGTCAACAGACATTTGCGCCATCCGACATTTACGTCAATTTTTGATTTTTTGATTTCTATAAAAAGTTATGGCCAAAAGAATTCTCTCAACGTCCTTTAACTTGCCAGATCGGTGCCAACTCTAGTCCCGCTTCACTTTGAAGACAAATGGAGTAAGTATGAAGGTGTCAAAAACTCCCTTCCCTCGTCACTCCATCTATAACAACATCTTACACCGGTAGGAGCATTCAATCCGCATTATATCGAATAGCTCTAACGGCTTTATATTCGATAAATAATCACTAAAAATGAGCTCCAGATGGTTCGCGGCATCAAACAAGACGAAATTCTTCTTTTCCGAATTTTTCCATAAAGCATAACCAATAATCGAACTTTCTAATGTTTGATACTGGTTTTGATCGTCCGTAAAAATTCGGTTCATATAAGGAAGGATTAAAGATGTTGAATCGAGTGTAGAATTATTATCTTAAAGGGGGTAATCTTTACAGCCAGATCTCCGAAAAAATTTTTTTCGCAAATTTTTGTAGAAAAGACTCTTTTAGGGTAATTTTGATGCGAGAAATCGATTGCGCACATTCCGAAGCTTGAAAACGTCTTTGAGGCTTCATTCAAAGCACATTCCTTTCCATTTTTGGATCCAATGATTCAGGACGAGTAAAGTACGTCCTCGGATATGATAAACAGCTTCATCGAAAACAGCCAAAAGGTTGATAGCTCACATAAACAGGGAACAAACAAGAATACAGCCGAAAGGGGCGTGAACTTGCGACAACTCATGAGGTTGAAAAGATCCCACAGGTTGAGATAGCTAAAAAGAAGCTCGAGACAAGCGTACCGCAATCTGCGTTGAGGTTGCAATACGGTTGCTATAAAGGCTTGAGATAAGTCAATTTCGAGGAGTGAGAAGGAGCGGAGCTACAACCTGTGATCCAATAAAGCTGCCGTGCTCCGAATGCCCATATGTACCTATACCTTATTGTAACACCTTATCTAATAAACGATGAGAGTCTCAAATTTACTCTCTGATTTTACATTTATTGACCATATTTTCACGGATGAAGGTCAGGGAATCATTTTCAAGTTTCGGAAGTGCACGCAATCGATTTATCGCATCAAAATTACCCTAAAAGGGTCTTTTCTACAAAAATTTACGAAAAATTTTTTTCGGAGATCTGGATGTAAAGGTCACCCCTCAATATCATAAATCCATGTTTTCATGTTTCTTACTTTTTAGAGCACAAAAGCCAGGCAGTAACTTGTTGCATGATCCATTAGTACTGCGTCCTATATAGCTTATATTGGAAAGTTTGGTGCTAACAAAATTGTTTTCCAAATTTTGTGGGTCGGAAAAATATTTAATGGCTCCATTCGAGAAGATTTCCGTTGAAATATTCATATAACCAGTTAAGACAAGATTTTCTTTCGACTCTAAATCGATATGACAAGTTATCCCTAAAAATATCGATAAAAAGAGAAAATTCAACAAAAATAAAATAGACCTTCACAAATAACGAAAAATTGCAAGTAAAAATTAGAATTATCCATGGGAGTAAAACAATCGCCAAAGACATCACAAATGCAGATACTTTCATTATCGAAAATATTTCCATTTTCTATTATTAAAATTAAACTTTTTGTTGTAACAGGTTCCCAAAAGTGTGAAATGCCATGTGAGCATTGGTAAGAGGCTTAAAAAAAGAGTCTAAAGTGTCCCGGACCACCGGGATCCAGGACCTTTGGAACTATCGATTAGGTATCCCACTGAACGTAAAAATTTTTTTCAGCACTGAAATTGACACATCTAGGGTTAATTTTATGTGGGAAATCCGAATTTCACATTTCCGAGACCTGAAAACCATTCCTCAAATCAAGAAAAGGCTATTTATATGACGAATGGCATGTGATTCTTGTCAAAAATGTGATCCTAAAAAGGGTCGTTAGGATAATAGATCACTTCGAGTTCTTAGTTGTAATTTCATCGATGGCAAGGACAGCCTGTGATCAAAAGTTTGAAGAAGACTTCATTGAAAATTTTACCTCCGAACTTTCCTGCCAAAAAAACGACCGCACAGAGATGCCTAGACTTGGGGAAGATTATAAAAGACGAACGTATTTGCAGGGAAAGATTTTCAGGTCTCGGAAATTTGGAATTCGAATTCCTTGCATGAAATTACCCCTAGAGGGGTCAATTTCAAATGATGAAAAAAATTTTTTCGAAAAATTTCACGTTCTATGGGATACTTAATCGATACTAGTTCCGAACATTTTTCCAGTTATTGAACAAAGGGTCTAGAACCTCAGATCCAAAGGTTGTCAGACCCAATTGAAGTTTCGGACCCATGGGTTCGTCTCCTTGGGTCTGGGACACATGGATTCTGGATTCGGAACCCAAGGACCCAAAAGGGTCATTGGAACTTTTGGTGCAGTGTAGTTGTAGGAATAAGTTTACCAGAGGGCCTTAGCGTGATATCAAATTGCGTTCCGATGATCGGCGATTCAATTATTAAACCATGCGAAAATGCTATATTCAAAAAATTAAAACCTTTTTTCTAAAATCTTATCTATTCACCTGACGCTGATTCACGATCACATGTTAGGTTTTTTATATGATCACATCCATTGCAACTTATAGCTACTGCATGAATATATTTATTAGCATGGTGTAATTGAATTGTTGCTGGGTCAGCACTTAAGTAAATATTACCCTCTAAATCTTGTAAGTAGGTGTATTTGGAATATATGTATGGAACCGCATACATGAGGCATTGGTCGGCTATAAATAATAAAATTAGATAAAATCGGCCTATAAGTATTTAAGAGGCTATGTCTCGAAAATTCGAAAGTCCCAGATACTAGTGTTAAATTGTTCGAGCGAGCTCCAAATTGAATTTATAAAGTGAGATTAACGAATGGGAAAGTTTTTAAGAGTCACTTTGAGTCAAATTTCATGTCTCAAAAATATAAAACCTGGTCCGGAGCTCAAAAACCCGATTTTACGTTGATTTTTTGAATTTTCTAACTTGTCTAAAACACCCTGGATATTTTTTCCAGCTAAATTTTTTATCTGGCCAATGTATTCCATTACAGAGAACATTTCTAGCATGGATTCGAAAAAATCTGAGAAAAAATTTGTCAATCCCTTGTCTTAGTACCACGTGTAAAAATGGCCCAAAAAGTGAAATTTCTCAGATTTTTTCGAAAATAAGCTAGAAATTTTTTCTGTGACGGAATATATTGGTTAGATAAAAATTTTGATCGGAAAAAATACCCAGGGTGTTTTAGACAAGTTGAAAAATTCAAAAAATCAATGTAAAATCAGGTTTTTGAGCTCCGGATCAGGTTTTGTATTTTTTGAGGCATGAAATTTGACTCGAAATGACTCTTAAAAACTTCCTCATTCCTCAATCTCACTTATAAGTTCAATTTGGAGCCCACTTGAACCGTTTAACGCTAATCCCTGGGACCTTCGAGTTGTCAAAAAAGTGTCTATTAAAACTGCAAAAACATTTGATACTTACGTGTACAAAAAGGGTGGAAGTGAACTTCACTATATCTCGAACTCTGATAGCATACACCTTCTTTCGAACAAATACACATGTCGGAGCAACCATCGAATGAATTCAAAACGAAAGCAACTTCTCTATTCCCAGGCAATGCGTTTTCTCCCATAAACACGGTTTTTCCTGTATATGCATTTTCCAGTGAGCTGTTTCGAAACGGTTGAGGCACAGGCCAATAGAAGCGAGTTCCCTGATTGCATTTACAAGCGCCTAAGTTATTGAACTCATTTGATTATAATGCTTCGACGTGCGGCCATTTTTAGTCAGTGCTGTTGGAAATTGTAATAAAAGCTCGACGTGTCCTTTTTTATAAATAAATGCTTTTACGAATAAATATTTTATGGAATTGAAAACGTAAAAGTCCACGTCCACCGTAATCCTCAGTTTACTAAGACAACAGTAAGCATCAAGAATTACAAAAATTTCGGAGCTATTACACTTGAGTGGGGGATCACTCATGTGAACAAATTTTTGAAATTTTTTCTGTAAATTTCACTTCTACATGCGGGTGAATCTGAATTTGACATTTTCGAAGCGAAAAATTTCTTCTCTGATTTACGGAAGAACTGTGATTGAAGCGAAAAGTCGCAAAAAGCACATTTTATCTCTGAAATTTCTATTAAAAAGGATTTAATGTTCAGTCTTTTTTTATTTTTTAGAATTAGCTTTACCTGCAGGTGATATCCTTTTTTGATCAATCACATGGTTGTATGTATCGTCGTCTAAAGTTAATCCCACAAAATCTTGTGATTCCACACATACTAAATCTCTCTTATACTAAAAAAAAGTAATACTCTATCCTACTAGGATCCTCCTGAATTGGTCCTTTACAAGTAACGGTTTTTAATTGTTCACATCCGAAGCATCCAATCGCATAAAGATCCGGATAAAAAGTCGAATTTACATATTCGCTACTCAAATTCATAGTGACAGTTTCTGGGTCTGGTGTAATAATTACAACTCCGTTTTCGTCTTGAAAAGGATCCCGATTGAAATATGGCGGAAACCATGGAACTGCATATAAATGACAAGTTCCATCTTAAAATTATTTCGATTTTGAAAATGGAAGGTTTACCTTCACAAAAAGGAATGATATCAATATAATACAATTCCATATTTATTGGCTGATAGCATTTCCCAATTTTATCACAAATACAAAAATTTGGACAGTAAGTGTTAACTTGATTTTCACCAACATAGGCGTTTTCGTGGAACGAAAAAGCATCAACCGGTATAGGATATGTAGCCGAAGCATAATAGTAGATTTCTCCGCCATCACAGTTACAGATGGCTAAAATCGAAATTATTTGGTACTACTAAGAAAAATTTTTTTCGGAAAAATAGCCCTGTCATTTGCGGCAGCTAATGCTTAGTAGTACCAGTTATTTCACATGTATAATAAGCTAACATTAATTATTTTTTACCTAAGGGACGTTGAGATCGTCCAGGTCTTCTATTAGCTGAAAATGTTCCCGATGACATAAAAACTTTTACCGTATTCGGAATATCTGGACAAGCTAAAATATAATTTCAACATTCCTCCTTATTTTAATTTACTGAGTTGTTCCAAAAGTTCGCGGAATTTTATCATAATTTTTGGGCACGAAAATTTTTTTTCTAAAAAGGACCCATACAGGGGTAATTTTATGCAAAAAATCGATTGTGTGTATTCCTGAAGAGTGAAAAAGCTTCCTTGACCCTGATTCAGCAAAAATCGTGGGTGTATTGACGCGAAAATGAACTAAATTCGAAAAAAATCACATTTTCAAAATTTTTCCCAAGTCGTCTGATTTTATGTATTCGGTATTTTTCGAAATGGGGAATTCGAATCTGAAGGAATTTTTCGATCTTGAAAGCGATAAAATGATTACAAAATCTAACCCTATGATCGGGACCCAAAAGAACCTAAATTTATAACAATAAAAGAAAAAAATACTCTAACGCGACCACTTACAAAAGAAAACCACCCGTGTAGGCAAGCCTAGGTATACATACCACTTCGCCGGAGAGGAGTTTCCTCTCACAAACTACTCTCGAGATATGCAGTAACTAAGAATAGAAGATCAATGCTAACTCGTATGACCTACCTAATCCCTATCCCACAATCGGGAACCTGTAAAATATAATAGCCCCTGTTTCTAGGCGATCCAGCTAGACACCTAATATGCAATGGTGCCTAGGGTCTATAGAGAAAGAAATTGTGTATCTAGTAGGTCGTGGTGTTTCGAATACGAATACTAACCGATCTATCGAATACGAATACAGTATTCATGCCAACTTTTCCGAATATGAATACTATATTCGTTCCGAATTTTTTCGAATACAATCAACCCTCGATTATCTGACTGTATTCGAAAAAAATTGAGAGCGAATACAGTATTCATATTCGTATTCGAAAAAAATTCGGAACGAATACAGTATTCATATTCGTATTCGAAAAAACAATAATCGTTTAGTATTCATATTCGTATTTGAAAAACCGTATTCGAAAGATCACTACTAGTATGATAAGCAAAAAAGCTAGATACACCTTATACATGTGCCATTTTTTATCCCTCCCTGACAACATCGACGTTTCCGGCTCAGGAAAAGTGCATAGTGACACACGATCAACTAAAAGTTACCCCTTACGAGGTATACTCCTTAAAAAGATTTCATAACGAAAATCGCTTAAAGGGGTAACAATTATGGCTTATTCTCTGAAAAAAAATTTTTTGCCAAAACAGCCTATATAGGGGTAAAATCATGCAAAGAATCGATTGCGCGCATTCCCGAAGCATGAAAATGCTTCCTTGACCCTTTTCACGCTTCGGGAATT
>JAQGBS010003612.1:0-11272 GCA_034698545.1 Acrobeloides obliquus
ATAATCTCAAAAATATTTCTAAAAATACTATTACTATTTTCTATAATGCAAATTAGCTTTTCTTTATTATGTTATGACTGTTTTGACACTGGTCCTTCTAACAGAAATTGCACCGAGGCAAAAAATTGTACGGGTTCGGCTTGTTTGCTATGTAAGTTTTTTAAACTAAAAAAGGTGGAAGCTACTACACAATAAAGGGGTGGGGGCCACCCACCTGAAATTAATAATCTCAAAAAAGTAGAAAAAATGCTTTTTTTGCGACTTTTCGCTTCAATATACAGGCCTTCCTTGAATCAGGGAAACGTTTTTTCGCTTTGAAAATGTCAAATTCGGATTCCTCGCATGTTTTTATCCCTAGAGGGGTCATTTCCAAAAAAATTTTTGAAAATTTTTTCAGATGGGTTGCCCCCCTAGTAGCTCTGATTTTGATTTATTTACCAGCTTTTTAAACAAACAAGAGTGTGAAAAAATTCCTATAATCAAGTGGCTTTCAAAAACATATCAATCAAACAACTTGAGAGTTGAGCATTTTCCGGATTGAGATTTAAACAAATAATTCTGAGACCAAAAAAATTAAAGATCATTCAAGCATGTCAAAAAAGTTGTCAAAAATGTAACTTTGCCTGAATTTCAATAAAATCGTGTTTATTGAAACGATTAGTCATGAAACATAAACTTTTATTGGTCGAGAAGCAAAAAACCAATGGGACCAATTTTTTGGGCAAAAACCAAGCGACAACGCTGGGGTATTGAACGCGCGATCTTTCGGGCAACAGCCAAACACGCAACCCATAGGTCACCAAGTACAGTACCCTCACCACTCATCCTCGGACCTTCTGCCTTTATAGTCATTCATCCATCCATCATAAGTGTTCGTGTACCCTCCCCCTCCAATTCATTCATCTTATAAATTTTTGAAAATTTTATCACGTACCCCCCCCTAAAAGGTCATTCATCCATCCATCCTGAGGGTCCAGTGTATCCCCCCTACTGGTAAACTATGACGCAACCTACTAAGGCCACCTCGTTCCACAATTTTAAACCTGCTTCTCGACCAATAAAATTTATATGCTTCATGACCAATCGTTTCAATAAACACGATTTGATTGAAAATCAGGTAAAGTTACATTTTTTGATACCTTTGCTTGAACGCAGCCTAAAAAATTTTTTTTCAGATGAAGGTGGTGATAACAAAACAAGCACAGCTTTTTGTCTGCTTGGTTCCGAATATAAGGATACGACAAAGTTAAGCACTGGTTGTTGGCTCGAGGCAGACGGTTTGGGCAAACATTGCCTGTGTTTGACAAATTTTTGCAACAAATTGAGAGATAGGACACACGTTGTTACATGTAAGATTTTTTTATAATATTTTCAAAGAAATTTTTCAAAAAAATTTTTTCATCATCTGGAATTGACCCCTCTAGGGGGTAATTTTATGCGAAAAACACGATTTTCGAAACTCGAAAGTCTGTCCCCGAATCAAGAAAAGGCTATTTATATAACGCATGGCCACTTTTTTGACAAGAATCACATTATATAAATACCCTTTTCTTGATTCAGGGAAAGATTTTCAGGTCCCAGAAATGTGAAATTCGGATTCCCCGCATAAAATTACCCCTTGATTAGTCAATCCCAGATGATGAAAAAATTTGTTTCGAAAAAATTTCATGTTCAGTGAGATACCTAATAGGTAGTTTCATGAAATTTTTAGATGATCCATTTGCTTCACCTCTACCCGACCTGGCCTTTTTGAAGCACAACCCATTCATAGACTATGAATATATTGAGGATGAAAAAAATGTTGGCCCTAATTCCAAGCCAGCACCATCAAACGTGTTATTTCCTTCGGCGGCAGAAGTGGATTTAAGTGTTTCCGGTGATTCCGACAACAATGACTTCAAAGAAGATGGTAGGGGGTTAATTTTTGTGTCAAAAAATAGAAAAAAACATAAATAGAAAATTGCAGAATCCTACTAAAGTCTATTTACGCACCAGGTTGCAAAAAGAATGGTTTCTAGATGAAAATAAAAAAAGTTTTTTTACTTTTGGGCCACGTTAGTGGTCCCCCAAAAGGAACTTGCTCCAAAAATTTTTTTTACTTTTGGACCCCGTTAGTGGTGCCCCCCAAAGGGAACTTGTTCCAAATTTTTTATAAAAATATAATTTCAAGAGTTATTGTTTTTTGCCCGAAATTTTCCACTTTTCAACTCGTGACAATAAAGCGCCATAAATCAAGAACTTTTTTGTCTTCACGCGAGCTGATGAAAAGTTGGTGATAAATTTCATAAAAGACAGCGCATCCATCATTGTAATAAAAAGAATGGCCCAAAGAGAGTTTATTTAGAGAAAAAGAGTTTTTTTTGAACAAAATGAAATTGTGTCTGCAAAGGGAAGAATTTTTTGATTTGAACAAATGATTAACAAAATATAGAAAATTTTGTCAAATTGACATCAGGGTTATTACTTCTTCTAGTTCTGCCCAAAATGAAGCTATAGAGTGGCCACAGTTGCACAGACCCCGGTCCAAAATTTTTGTTTTTATGACCCACCCCTCAGCAGTTTGGCGACCTTTTTTTAGAAGGTCATCGGCCCCCGGCACCGGGGACCGATGATCTTCCACTCCACAACCTACTCCCTCCCCACCTCATGACTCACCCCCTCCCTACCCCATGACCTACTCCCGATCGAATTTTACCGGGGTTGTGCAACTGTGAGGGTGGTGCAAAAGGAGAGAATAAATTACAACAATCCG
The DNA here is from genome assembly GCA_034698545.1 of Acrobeloides obliquus. Taxonomy (NCBI): domain Eukaryota; kingdom Metazoa; phylum Nematoda; class Chromadorea; order Rhabditida; family Cephalobidae; genus Acrobeloides; species Acrobeloides obliquus. Next base: position 2,753 of record JAQGBS010003612.1, read on the forward strand.
AATTTTTTTGCGCCACCCTTTAATATAAATTTTTTAGATCTTGTTCCAGTCGATTTCGAAGAATACAAAGAGTGGGAAGAAAAAGAGAAACAAAAGACCATTACCAAGATTGTTCCGGATCGAAGCAAAGAAGTGAACGTCTTCCCGGAAGTGCCGCATGAAGAAGAACAAGAAGCAGGAATTGCCAACATTATAGCTCGTCCGGAAGTGGAAATTATTGACAAAGAGATAAAGGAGAAAGAAACGAAAGGAAGAAACAAAAACAAAGAAACGTTTAACGGCACTTTTATGCTATTTCCGGGATTTATAATCATGATTCTGAGCATTGGCTTAAGCTTATGGATAAGATAGTGGCATAAAATTTGACTCGTGTATACAAACTCATAGGTGAAAAGAAGGGGTTCAGATTTGATCCAGCTTGAATGGGGAGGGGGTTAGTAGGATTTTGGACTACTTTTATGGGAGGAGGTACTATAAACTGACAGCTTCATGGCCAGTTTGAGTAAGGAGGGGGCAAAAAATAGAAAGGGCATGGCAAGATAAATGTCGCCAATCGACTCAGCTTGCCAAGAGCTTCAAAACGGGTACCATATCTTGGGGGTTTGACCCATACGCTTAGCCTTAGGTTTAAATTTAGGCTTAGGCTTAGCCTTAGGCTTAGGCTTAGCCTTAGGCTTAGCCTTAGGCTTAGTCTTAGGCTAAGCCTAAGCGTAAGCCTAAGGCTAAACCTAAAGCTAAGCCTAAGGTTAAGCCCAAGGCATCGTATGGGTCAAACCCCATGATATGGTACTCGTTTTGAAACTCTTAGCGAGCTGAGTTTATTGGCGACATTTTTAATGTTGACCTATACCATAATTTTTTTCGCGCCGTGGAGTGGTACCTAAATTTGGATCTCGTGGAGGCCCACCCCCTTTTCACCTTTGAACAAAATCTTGTTCAAAATTCATTTTATGCAAATGTGAATTTTTATATATATTAACTTTCTATTGAACAGGGTGTTGAAAGAAGCATAGAAAAAAATCAAGATTTTTTATTTTTGGCACAACATATTATGTTTCTTTCAAATATTTATGCATTTCTAGAAAAATTTCTTAAGCACAATTCGGGTAACTCATTTTTATTTTGTAAATATATAACATAACTAAATTTGTTTCACGGAGAGGTCCAAAAAGTATGGCCTAGTGGATAGCACCACAGACTTTGAGTTTAAAGACCCGGGTTCAATCCCACTCAGAGCCAAATCTTTTTGCATCGTAAAAAATTGATGCAAAAAGATTTGGCTCTGAGTGGGATTGAACCCGGGTCTTCAAACTCGAAGTCTGCTGTGCTATCCACTAGGCTATGCTTCCGTGCGCTCTCCGTGAAACAAACTTTATAGACTTTCAATCTTTTTGTACATTTTGGTGCCTTTAATAGAACATAATAATGTTTCTCTTCATCTTTCGAACAAACTTTTTAGTTTATATCCAATTCACTTTCACTGGCGCTGATAATTTTTATTGCCCTCCAAAATTTGCATATTTTTTTAAATATTTTTATTATTAAAATATTTTTTTGTTAAAATATGACTGTGCAGTTCCTACTTAAGGTTTTTGATATGGTAATTTTATTTGTTATAAATAAATTTATAGCTCTCTTACATGGAAATGCAGGTAATATGCATTTGGGCAAAAGTTTTCGGACCAGAACTCGAACCCGGATCAGGCTCCTGGCTACCGTCCAAGTGCACTACCATTGTGCTACCGAGACCTAAAAATGATGCCCATATTGGTAAATACTTGATAAGTATTTACTAATTAACGGGCATCAGTTGTAGATCTCGGTAGTAGAATGGTAGTGCACTTGGACGGTAACCATAGATCTGGGTTCGAGTCCCGGTCGGGTCCGAAAACTTTTGCCCAATTTCAGTAAATTTATATGAATGAAAAAATATAGGACTTTTTACAAGAAATTAATTTTCAAACTTCAATATTTATGTGTTTAGGTAATATTGATTTTTTTATTATCTTAAAGTGTCGGGGTGATAGCGTAGTGGCTAAGACAGTTGCCTCCCATATATATAATATGTGCGGGATCAAATCCCATGTTCGAATTTTTTGCATTTTTACAAAATTTTCTTTATTTTTTTACAATTTTACAATTTTAAACAAATATAAAATATTGAAAATTATAGAATTTATATTTTTTTAAACATTTTTTAATTATAAATATTTCGATTGAAAAATAGTAAAACAACATAAAAAGTAAAAAAATATTGGAGCTCTTCCCCCTGGGGAGATGCAATCAAAGAATTCCAAAAACTGATACTTTTTTGAAATAATTTGATGGAAAAATATCCTCTAAAGGTCTAAACTTAAGCCTAGGCTTAGGCTTAAGTTTAGGCTTAACCTTAGGCTTAAGCTTAGTCTTATGCCTAGACTTAAGCATAAGCCTAGGCTTAGGCTTAAGCTTAACCTTAGTCTTAAGCTTAATCTTAGGCCTAGGCTTGGAGTTAGGCCTAGACTTATGTCTAAGCCTAAGCCTAGGATTAGGCTTAAGCTTAGGCTTAATCTTAGGTTTAAGCTTATGCAAAAAAATCTTAGGCTTGAGGTTAGGCTTAGATCTAGGCTTAAGCCTAAGGTTAAGCCTAAGCCTAGGCTTAAGCCTAAGCCTAAGCCTAAGCCTTTAGAGGTTATGTTTCCATAAAATTACTTCAAAAAAGTATCAGTTTTTGGAATCCTGTAGATTGTGTTTCCTCTGGAGAAAAAGCTCCAAAATATTTGTTTAAAACCGTTTTGTCCTGAAAATTTCAACACCATCATAGTGGTCGAGCTGGAAAAAGATGTATTCGCCATCTTCCGTCCGATCAATGAACGTCTCGAAGTCGCCGAAAACACACGCCCAATCACGTCCGTATTTCATGTCGAGACTCTTGGCCACATATTTGCAAATGTCATAGCGCTTGCGAACCTTGAGATCGGAAGTGGTGAATTTTTTCAAAGCCTCGAAAAGTAAGTCCACAACGACGGCAGTGGTCTCGTTGTTCATGCGGTCTTTGATACTCTTGTCAATTGCGGCCTCAAGATCTGGCTTCGTGTAGACTTTGTATGTCAGGCCTAAAATAGCAAAAATAATACAGGATGTATCGAAAAAAACGAAATTTTAGCGATTTTTTCACGTTTTTTTCAATCTGAAATTTTTTTCATAAATCCTAAAAATTCCCTGCCCTTGATTCAGGGAATGAAGTTGGTTTATTGACGCGAAAATCCCCTATTTTGTACATATTCTGAAAGTTTATGAAAAATGGAGCATTTTTTGTTTTTACGGTAAATTCTGAATCGTTGTAATTATTGAGAAAATTGCGTTTGAAGTTGGCGATTTTTGAAAATTTGTGTATTGCAACGAAACTTGAAAGTTTTCTTTGTAATACACAAAATTTCAAAAATCGTCAACTTCAAACGCAATTATCTCGAAAACTACAACGATTCAGAATTTACCGTAAAAACAAAAAATGCTCCATTTTTCATGAACTTTCCAAATATTAACAAAAATGACAACTTTTTCCCCACTGGACTGATCCTTTAATGAAAGCCTAATAAAAGCCCACTTTTCTTGGATTCCCGTGAGAGATGATGGCACTGCTCCAGCAATATGCTAATGTTGTGAAAATCGTCCAAAACATGAGTGTAGTTTGCTGTATCATCCATTTCTGCCGATACTCCCTTGATCCTTTTGTGGATAAGTCGTAGAGCTTCGAGGTTGATCTCGCTCTTCTTATTGACTTGAAAGCCGGTGAAATAGAGAAATAGCACGGTTAACACAGCTCCTATGGCGATGCCCACTATGAACGGGATTAAGCAGCGCACGAATCTGTCTAAAAATGAGTAGTTATAGGGTGTATCAAAAAACAGGAATTTGGGTCATTTTTTCATGTTTTTTTGACGGATTTTTTAGAAAATTTTCAATTTTTGACGAATTTTTCAATTTTTTTCGTTTTTGCGACCAGAAATTTTTTTCATGACCCTATTAGGCCTAATTTTATGCGGGAAATCGATTGCTCACATTCCCGAAGCTCGAAAACGCTTCCCTGACCCTGATTCAGGGAAATTAGTACTTGTTCGATTGCGCTTCAATACACACTCTTATTTCCCTGAATCAGAATTAAGGAAGCATTTTAAAGATTCGTGAATGCGCGCAATCGATTCCCCGCATGAAATTACCCCCCCCCCCCCAGAAATATGATTTTGAGAGAGAAATTTCCAAATTTCTCGATTCCCTTATTCAGGGAAGCGTTTTCAAGTGTTGGAAATGCGCGCAATCGATTCCTTGCATAGGAAAACCGAAAAATTCATAAAAATTGAAAAATCGTCAAAAATTAAAACATCGTCAAAAATTGAAAAATTCATCAAACATGAAAGTTGAAAAATTCGTCAAAAATCATAAAATTATCAAAAATTGAAAATTCGTCAAAAATCGAAAAATTCATCAAACATGAAAGTTGAAAAAATTGAAAAATTCGTCAAAAATTGAAAATTTTGACAAAAATTGAAAAATTCCTCAAAAATAACCGCAAAAATTCAAAAAGTTTGTGTATTACAACGAAAATATGAACAATTTCAAACGAAAAAATTCAATTTTTGACGAATTTTTCAATTTTTGGCAAATATTGGCCCAAAAGTCGCATATTTCCGGTGATAAGGTTTGTCACTGTTGTAACTTGAGCATCAGGGTGCGCGTTATGAGTTGTGCCGTCGTTTTACACAACTCGCGGCACAACTCACGGCACGACCGGCACAACTTGCGGCATAACTGCTAACGTTGTACCGCCACCTCTGCACAACTGTTAACATCGTGCCGCCTCCGAGTTGTGCCGGCACAACTATTAACGTTGTGCGTAGTGCAAAGGCACAACTGCTAAAGCCGCTGCTAATGTCGTGCTGAGCGCGACACAACTGATAACGCACACCCTCACTAGACGGGACAGGCTAGAGAAGACGTGAAAAGACCAGAACAAGTTTTCAATTTACAAGTTATAACGTTTACATTATATCCTAACGTTAGGATATGGCAAAAAATTTTCTACTAATAACACTTACTTTTTTCCGCCGCACTCTTATCCAGCTCATAGGTTTTGCGCGCCATCTCGGGACTAGTTTCTGAAAAAGAATGTCGAATCAAAACTTCGTCGTTCAACATCCTACGTAATATAAACACTAGCAAGCAAAGATTTTTGTGCACCACTTTTTCGGAGATCCGCCAGCAAAAAGGGCGTTGTTGTGCTAGCGGCACGAAAACGAAACGCTTCTTTCTTTGTCTGGCCGGATAGTGAAACAAAATCATCAACAAGTTCGCGTGATCTGTACGCAAAAAGATGGCCAGATTTTCACTTCATGATAATGGTAATCTCCCGTCTGAATCATCCGTCCATCTGTGCCATTTTTTGGCTATTTACTAATCGAAAAATGTGGGAAACAACTTTCATCACACTTTTTGTTCATGTTGATAGAAAAATAATAGAAAAAATTATTTATTACACAAACATAGCGGCACAGACAATATTTAAGGTAGGAAAAAAAGTTACCCAATTTTTGTTGATATTCTAAAAGTTCATGAAAAATGGAGCATTTTTTGTTTTTACGGCATGCTCTGAAAAATTGCGTTTGAAATTTTCAATTTGTGTTCATGTTTTCGTTGTAATACACAAACTTTTTTGAATTTTTTGCGGAAAAATCAATTTTTGCGTCGATTTTTTCAATTTTCATAACATGAAATCGATTGCGCGTGTTTTCGAAACGTGAAAACGCGTTCCCTGACCCTAAAAAAGTGAAACTTAATTTTTTTGTGAAAAGTCGAATTTTTGCTAAAAAATCTAATTTTGGTCAAAAATTGAATTTTTGCTTAAAATTCGAGTTTTCTTGAAAAATTGAATTTTTATGTGAAAAATCAAAATTTTTGATCAAAATTCAAATTTTGCTTGAAAAATCGAATTTTCTTGAAAAATTGAATTTTTTTCTCAAAAATCGAATTTTGCTTGAAAAATTGAATTTTTTAAATAAAAAGTCGAATTTTTGCTCAAAAATTGAATTTTGATCGAAAAATCGAATTTTCTTGAAAAATTGAATTTTTTTCCTCAAAAATCGAATTTTGTCGAAAAAATTGAATTTTTATGTGAAAAATTGAAATTGAAATTTTGATAAAAAAAATCAAATTTTGCTTGAAAAATTGAATTTGTTTTCTCAAAATCGAATTTTGAAAAAATAAATTTTTATGAATCGAATTTTGGTCGACAAATAAAAAAATAAATTTTTATGAATCGAATTTTGGTCGACAAATTGAATTTTTGTCCAAAAATCGAATTTTTTTAGAAAAAATTTCGGGTCCAAATTTATGAAAAATTACGAAAATTCCACTTTTTTGGGGACACCCTGTACAAATAAATAAATAATTGCACAAAAAATCATTAATAGATATAAAAAATGATCAAATTAAGGTTTTTCGAAAAAGACCTCGACAATTTCACCCTGGTCCAAGTTGAATTTGAGGTAGATGTAGGCATGCGCATGCACCCTGGAACCAAAATTGCCCATCGTACATCCCCAATAGCCACCAAATTTCTCTTTCAGGTTTTCCACAACATGACCACAGATGGCGACACGCACACGTTCTCTATCGGTTGAGTAAAGGACCAAGGCTTTTTGTAAGTAGTTGACGATGGCTACTGAAATGGTAGAGTTCACCCCAGCACCATGATAGGAAATCAAGTTGGTGAGCTCTTCGTTTGTGAAGGTTTTGTAAGGGATGTTGAATCCTAGAAAATTGAAAGTTAAAAGTGGTGTTTTAATTTATGTTTTTTTGACCCTGATTCAGGGAAGAGTGATATGTGTGTATCGAAAAGAAAATGATAAATTAGAAAACGATCAAAAATTGAAATTTGCAGGGAAATCGGTTTTCTTAGAGTTTTTCTTTAAAACCAGGAAAGCATTTTTTCACGCTGCGGGCTACTACTTTTATTAGTGCTTCTTCTACTACTACTTCTACTACTTTTATTAGTGCTTCTTCTACTACTACTTCTACTTCTTCTACTACTTCTTCTTCTACTACTACTAGTTCTCTTTCTTCTTCTACTACTACTTCTAGTTCTCCTTCTTCTTCCACTACTATTTCTTCTACTACTACTTCTTCTACTACTTCTTCTACTTTCACTTCTACTACTACTTCTACTACTACTACTTCTTCTTCTACTACTTCTTCCTCCTCCTCCTTTTTTAGCTCTCGCTATGACACAAAAACTTTAACAATCTTACTATTCAAAATGCCAGCATGAACACCATTTTTGTTGTGCACAATAGGTCCATTGACAGATTTGAGCCAACAACGACCACCTTCAATCTCCCAATTCTCCCAAGCATATCCTTTGCAATTTGGTGTAGCATGGCAAAATGCACAGCAGTCTTCAATGGATCCATATTTCAGGGCAATATCGTGACCGATGATATCGGCATTTGCTTCATGTGTGCACTCTAAAAAATACTAATGCAGTATTTTTGGAGAGAGACCACTAATGCTCTTCCTTCCATCTCGATTCGTTAATCGTGACGAAAAACGTCGTCTTATATATATAGATTTTGCAATGTATCCCTGCGTGGTCGTATCGGCGGGAAAATAAGATTAGTCATAACTAATCTTAATCGTGACAAAAAACGTCGCCTTATATAGATTTTGAAATGTATCCCTGCGTGGTCGTATCGGCGGAAAAATAAGATTAGTCAAAACTAATCTTAATTAATCGTGACGAAGCATGTCGCCTTATATAGATTTTGCAGTGCATCCCTGCGTAGTCGTATTGGTGGGAAAAAAGATTAGTTACAACTAAGATTTTGTATGCATCCCTGCGTGGTCGTGTGGCGGGAAAAAAGATTAGTTATTACTAATACTTTTTTCATATTAATTCCTGCTATAGCACAGCTAATCTGTTTTTGAAAAAAAATTTTCCTCCCATTTCGACGATTTTGGTGTCAATCGTCTTCTATCGTCGTCTCCTACAACTCTGACTAGTTCGGAACAGAGGACCTACTTTTCGAAAAAAATTTTTTTGGGTCCTCTCTCAAAAATTTCGATTTTTCACAAAAATTCAATTTTTCGAGCAAAATTCATTTTTCAAAAAAATTTTCGATCAAAATCCGATTGACCAATCTAAGGGTAATTTTATGCGAGAAATCGATTTCGCGCATCGAAAACTTTTGACGCCCCCAGACCATGAAATATACGATTTTCGTATTTTTTCAGATATTTTTGGTAGGAATTCCTACTTGAAAATACGAAAATTGGATATTTCATGGTCTGGGATGAGTTTTCAAGGCTTTTCGATTTGCGCAATCGATTTCTCGCATAAAAATACCTCTAATGAATAATTTCGAAGAAAAAATTTTTTGAAAAATTTTCGCCAAAAAATGAAAAAAATGGATTTTTTGGAACACGCTGTATATTAAAAATCTTACTCTCTTCAAATTTCTTTTCCTTCAAATCTTTTTTACACGTGTC